>JAIPRN010001990.1:0-36284 GCA_025469175.1 Geopemphigus sp. TES_GeoC_2020 | reverse complement strand
GGTCACGGACGCCCCCCTCCCCCCCCCCCCCCCGAAAATTTTTAAGAAAAATCAATTTCTTACGAGACGTATATTTTTAATCGATAATAACGAAAAATTAAAATACTTTTAAACTTTAATAAGCGTTATAACGTTAAAAACGAATAACCTATTAAAGTTTATAATACGTCCCCTCGTTCGTTAGGGTCATCCGATTTATTTATTTAAAAGTTAAACCCCACCCCCCGAAATTCAAGTCTAAGTACGTCATTGGACTTGACGACGAATATCCGTAAAATCGATATTATCGAATGCATTTACTCCGTTGTATAGCTATCGAAACGATACGCAGCGATATCGGTCACCGGGGCACCGTTGTCGACAACGCGCGTAATTTTTAATCGTCGGGTTTTTGTCGTTCGCACTCAATGGCGTTCGACGAAATTAGCCGCGCGCAGAAACAACGCTTCGAACGCGTTCCTAATTATTTTTATTTTCGCCATTAAACGTTTCGCCTGTATATGCGTGTGCGTATATATCGTGTAAATAATACGATATTCAACGTTTCAACTGTACAATGCGGAGAATTTTCACCGTGTTGGCCTGTATGTTTAATGTCGGAAAATTTAAAGGGTACGGCGATAATTTTTTCCCCGCCCGACTAGCCGTAAAATATATCGTCGTCGTTTCGGGGCGTGTTTCTTTGTTCGAAATGTCCGCCGTACCGAGGCTATAATGAACGAGCGACATTTTTTCTACGATTTTCCAGGGAACCTATTTGATTTTTCTATATTTATAGGTAACGTGAATTCGGTATTCCGAAAAAGGACGTTACAAAGAGGTTGTAAACGACTTATCGAAACGTTCCCGAATTCGTACAATTTCCTACGTTTTAATTATTAACGCGTTGTATTTTTCGCTAACCTACAGCCCACCGTTTTACTTGTGAACACTTTGCACCATTCGTTCTGACCAAATTGCGAGGTACGCGTTCTACGGAGTAACGAAGGCGTTTTTGTCGAAAATAGTATTCACCCTATACACACGAAGAGTGTAAAGCAACTGTTCGAAAGGCGAAAAGGTCGACGAAGTTTCAATTCGAAAAATCGCCGCCAAAACACGCGTACGTTAAACGCGAATGGAGGTACGCAACGCGTGTGTTTATTAATACGTATACATTAGGAGCGTTTTGGGAAGCGTTTTCGTTGCCGTTTTAAATTCGGAGAGCCGGACGAGAAAATTCGGCCGTTTATAGCGAACTACGTATTCGTTAGCCTGGTTCCATTACGGTTATGTGGGCGTTCCGGTGGAAAACGAAACAACGTCGCATATCGCATTTTCGAACGCGCGGTGAAATAATGTTAGGACCGTAACGGAGTTCCGAAACGCTTCACGGATCGCCGAGAACACGGCCGTCCGGGGTAAGTACAGTTACGTAAGACCGGACGACACGACGCGGACAAATTGCGTTCCCGCGACACTGGAGGATAGCGGCGAACGGAATATTGTATACTCGGCCCCGTGGTTCGGCATCAAACCAGGCGCGGGGGGGGGTTGTACCTAATGAACGTTGTTTACGTATATATTATATCTGTCGATAAGGCTACGTTTATAATTATCGGAGTTTCGAGTAGTCCGTCCGCGTGCACGCAGAATGATATACACGCCAACAACGATAACACGGCTTCAGCTATAAACTGTCGCGCTAACAAACCGCCCGTTGTATTATTGCCGCTATTATCGTTATTATTACTATTAGTAGTAGTAGAAGCGTGATGCTGACAGAGCGATACACAGTATAAATTATACGCGTCAGGGTGTGTCCCACAGAGGCCTTGACGAACGCCATAGCTTTCGTTCCGTTCGAACGTATTTCTATTTTGGTGGTGGGTTTTTACGTCGTAATTACCTGATATTTTGTTTTGGGATTCAGGAATGGCCGTTTTACGAATCAATCGTTTCCCGAACGTACGTCGATTTAAAACGGTTCGGTTTATCCATGCCGTCGAATTTTTCGACGAGAATTCTATTCGATCGACGACAACGCCGTCGATTTATTTAAAACGGGTTTCCACGCCGACGACACGTTTCTAACAATTACGTACTTGGCTATTTCGGAGGAACAACGACGTTGGTACGGAGCGACGGATTAATCGTAGCTTTCGTAAAACTGTTCGGCGCGATAATTATCGCGTTTTTCGTTAATCATTAATAATTTTTAATCAATCGTTATTTTTTCTTCGTAGTTGTCCGCGTAATGGTAGCTCGACGAAAACGCACGACGAACGCGCGCTCAAACGGCGTTCGGATATATTACGCGCGGAAATGTCGAGAAAATCGAAAATCAAATACGTATCGGACTCGATTTTCTATCGACGGCGTGTAGAGCGATTATCTTTTTACGAACGACGACTAAGTACAAGAAAAACGAACGCGTTCTTCGTATGACGTCGAACGGAACGTAGTTGGCAAATAATTCGTGCGTATTGTCGTCGGTTGGCGCGATTAAAAAACGAACGGCATAACGTAACGACGAATGAAAAAACACAAATCGAATAACAAACGTTGTTTTGCGTTCGTCGTATCCGACCATATCCAGCACTATACGTATACCGTCACTCGGCGTGTAATCATCCCGTCTACAAATCCGTCCGCTCGGGAAAACTAATTTTAACTGGCCGATACTCCTCTGCTCGGTGCTTTTCGATCGAACATTATCGCGTTCACGTCCGACCGGATATCTCGGACCCGTGTACGCGTTATTAATATTATTACTAATATCGTTATTCCGATAATATTATTGCGGTTATACGAACGCCTATAAGTAACGTCCGTAATTATTTGATGAATTTTCGATAACGTTTTCGTTCGTACGGCGCGTAAATTGTTGGCCTAGCGCGAAATTAGTTCGTTCCGAGATTCGTGACGGTTCGAAGAAACCGGCTGTGAACAGAGTCGTGTCGACCGTATTTCGGGATTCGTAACACGAAATCGACATAGAACGAACTTCCGTTCGATATACGTACAAGTCTTAAAATACTACGGCGTCGGTGGGACCAATTTTGGTATCGCGACCGTGTCACCGGGGTATATAAGCAATCGGTGTCCGCGTGTCACATCCGTCGTAGAGTTTTAGCGCCGGGCGATTTTTACATTTCGTTCACCGGAGCTTCGAACGTGCACGAAATCCGACGCTGGCCGAACCGTGTACGGTTTTACGTGTCGTAATTCGGACGGTATTACGCGACCGTTGTTGAGCGCCGGAAACAACGGGTCGGAAGTGACGTCGAAAAACGTTTTATTCCGATTCGATCGTCATTTACACGTCGGCCAATTCGGAAATAAATCGGCGCGCACGCGGGAATTCCACGATCCGGTTCACCTCGGCCGACGGTAAAAACCAAACTGTTCGACGTCGGCGACCGCGGTAACCGCGCGTCGAATATTTTACCGGCGTTCGCGATTTATTTACGTAATGTGTGGGCCGCGCGGAAGAAACAATTTACGATATCGCCCGTAAACGATGTGCCGCGCGTTTCGTTCGTACCTTTTACTACGAAATCTACGCGCTTATCGACGTACACCCGTCGTACGAACGAGGTCCGTATACCGTTTATTTCTTACGGCCCGGTGGATAATAATACGACGTCTGTTATCGTTTCATATAATCGCCGTCGATTTTCGAACGTCATGCGCGGTCGTTAAATTACCGGTTTTTCGTTTACGATTGTTACGGTTTTTAAATATAGGAATCCCGTCCACGCTCGAACGAAAATTCCCGAGTTCAGTTCGAATTCCGAGGGCCAGAATCGCTTTATTCGAAACGATTTCTTCTCGATCGTTCGGAAACTACGAAAACCGTCCATGTTCAAAGATACGCCGATTTTACCGGAAATTTGGCACATTTTCGGCGTGTTCGTAATCACGATCCACGGAACTAATGGGAAAAAAGGGTTTCGAAATTAACTAAATACGATTTGTTACCGGAACGTAAAGCGATACACTTCAATCGCTACGTACGTTTTTAGATTATTCGCTTATACCGAACGCTTTACTTGGACGGCGTTTCGACTTTTCGTTGGCGTAGCATTCGCGGCAAGTCGTCCGAAGTCGTTCGTAATTCGAAACGTCCGAACGTCGGTTTATTTTACGGTTTCACGAGCTGGTGGTTCTGGCGCGTGCCGTAGCCGCGCGCCAGTTTCGAATTTTAATAATAACTCGTGCGAACGTCCGAAGATAACGGATACGTTCATTATAATGTCGGAAAAGGTAAAAGCCGTCAAAAACAAAGTGCTGCGCGCGTGTCCGCGTACTACCTACGCGAACGTTCTACTGATAATTATTATTCCTAAACAATTTCGAGTTTAAATTACCGTTACGCGCTGAATTTTGCGCTTATCTTACGCTTTTCGTTAGCGAGTTGTCCGTGGGCCGACAGCGACGAAAACCGTACGACACATATTCTCGACGTAGGCGCGTTTCTTCCGCCTGACGCGCAATTATGGTGTTCGCCGACTATCTGGCTATTGGTTTTCCTTTTTGTAACGACCAGAGTTATACGACTAAGACGACGGGCGCGCATTACCGTAACGACGGCATTTCGGATTTTGATTTTCGCCGTGTACTCGCGCCACAAAAATATCCTAGTAAACGCGTCGTGTTTCTGTCGTACCGTCACGGAAATACGGCTGACATAGGCACGAAACGCGAGAGAGGTCGTTAAATTCGTAGGATTTAACGACCCTAAAAAAAAATCGATACATTTTCGAAGGTAACGTCCGTTTTTAGTTCATACCATCCACCGTACGGCCGCCAATTTAGGTTATCGATTTGGAGGTCAATATATTACCGTTGAAACAAAAGGGGAAACACGATCGGGACATTTTCGTAAATATTTATGCCGCGAAGAGCCGCTAAGTCGCTTAACGCGATCCAAACCGTTTTTGAACCGTAATTATAGATAACGGGGTGTCGTCTGAAAATCGTATTCGTTAAAGGGTTATATAAAACGTTCGATAATCGTGTGCACACGTAGCGCGACGATTCGGAACTAAAATATGGACGAAAATTCGACTACTTAGAACGAAATTTAAATACCGTAAACAATTATACAGTTTCGTAGATTTCGATCGTACGTTTCATTTTATTATCTCGCGTAGGCAAATTAAACGTCGAACGACTCGTTTGTCGTTAACGTCGAAACGAGGGGGGGGGCAACTAGTTCGAATTCAATTCGCTTCGACACGAATCGGCGAGTTTGCGTCGAGATTTCGGGGCGTAGTAAAAAAATTATTCCGGGTAACGGGCGTTTAGGGTTCGCTACGACGCTTACGTAATGTATTAACGCGCGACCGTATTACGGTCGTAGAATAACAATTACGCGAAGCGCGTGGTTAAAATTGAGATAAGTCATATTTCGGTCGTTTATGCGCCCATCGTAAATTATCGCCGTCGTTTGGTGTCCGTAGCGCCGAAACTATTTCGGAACGCGCCGAGTACGCGGAAATAAATACGTCGCGAACTTCGCGACGGCTCCCGAGTCGTATTGTAACCGAAAACATGGCGGCGACACTGCGTAATAGTTTTCAGACGCGTCACTCGCCTGCGCGTTAGCCGCCCTCAGCCCCGCGCGGCGCCGTTTATCGTTCTAGGCGTCCCTTAATAATTATCGCTCGCCCGCCGGCGTATCCTAACCGATTAGCTTACGAAGTTTCGACCGGCGGGTATACGTGGGCGCGTGCTCGGCTACGACGACGTTTATAGTATTCAACTGTACCGACAGCCCTCGACGTGTTTTCGAGCCTGGTGGCGGGTCGTTCACAAATTGGTCCGCGTTTCGATACGACGTGTAGCGGGCCACAACACGGACCGATACTCGGGAGAGCGCAAAAACGGAACGAAATCCGCGCACGCGCGTGTCGTTCGTTTCGCGTCGATCGTCTTATTAGAGCCGGGCGGACACGAAACGACGTTCCCAGAGACCCTCGGAACGTAAATTCGTTCCGTATTACGGACGCGTGCGGTGTACTCGCGCGTTTTATTCCGTCCCCCCGTTGTCACACGCTAAACTTTCGCACGAACAATATAATTATCCTCTAATCTCGTTGCGCGACAACACCGTGTACGATTCGATTTTCCTACACAAATATACGACACAACTAACTATCAAAGACTTATAACGCGCACGAAACGTTCATTAATTCGCCAATTAGCCGTGTCGTCGCGACGAAGTTTAATTAATTTTCGAACGTTGCGCGCAGAGACCGTCCGACAAAATACGTTTATCGGCCGAAATATCGGGAAACCTGGCGAATTTCGTCGAAACAATTGTGCATTTGGGGGGGAAGGGGGGCTAATTGACATCGAACACCGCCAGAACGCAAAATTCGAATAAATCTTACGACATTTTGTGCCGTCCCTTCGAACTGATAACTCCCGTTATTTGTTCCGAAAACGTCAATTACGATAATTCGACGTTTTCCTTATGACCCCGAAACACCGGTTAAGTTTACGTGACAATTTGCGCACGACGTTTCGTATAGGCAATTCTGTTACGGCCGCACGCTGCGTGTCCACGCGGAAGTATACGTGCCGGTATTCCCACGAAATCCGTTCCGAAATATGTTCACTTCCGTCGCTATTTCGTTAAATTTTACGCAGCAACGTTTGTTTTTTTATCGTACCAACGATTTTCGTTATATTTCGTTCTTTTGCAAAGTATTTTAATAATCCGATATTTTACTTCGATTGATTATAACTAAATTGACATACAATTGGGCTCAACGTTAAATTTGTTTTATCGCCACATTTATATCATATGATGAAAACGGAACGTAAAAACGCATTTTGAGTGATTTGCGTAGTTAATGATAGTCGTCGCCCAGAAAATATTAACTCCGATTTTTATAGCATTTTGATATTCCCTGTTACGAACCCGATGTGGTTTGTCATTACGTTAATTTTATACTTTCCGACAGTTCGCCGAAATGTTAATGACTTAAAATCGATATTAGAAATAAACAAAAAAACACAATTCGAAATGAAACTTTAATTATTAGAAAGTAACGAAATATATTATTACTATATTACAATATATACGTCGGTAAATAAACGTATAATTTATATATATATATAACGCTATAGGGCATACAATCGCGATTCTACGAAACTTAGGAAATTCGAACGAATCATATTCGAAACAATTTTAATTGGTGGTCCTCGTCAGCGACATTCATATTCGCGTACATTTTACGTAAATTATTCGTTCGAAATCGCGCCCGACACGATAGTCGGGTATGGAGGGGATTCGTTATTGATCGCGTCCTAAGTGTTTTCTGGCGAAGCCAGTGTGTGTTGTAAACAAAATTCGACCGAGATTCGCGTAAAAAAATATAACCGTAATTAACTCGTTGTTTTTCTTGTAGTTGTAAAACTTTTTCCGGTGGAAATTCGTGCCCGCCGCCGAATCGTATTTCATTTCGATCGGTAGTTTTCTCGCCGGCACAGAAGAATCGCGAGACCGATTTTCGTTTTTTTGTTTTCGACAACGTCGATATTAGGCCATGAACGTAATACGTTAAACCGAATTACCATTATTCGAACGTTCCGAATTTCGATCATACTGTTTCCGTTCGGTCGACTATATTCGTGCCTGTTCAAAGCGTAACGAAACGTGTTGTTTGTCGGTTATTATTCCCGAAATTCCGCCTAACCACCAACCAACGGTCCCCATTTACGGTTCAGATCGCGGCGCGGTGGAAACGTCTACGACGTTCGCCGTCACATTTTTTCCGCCGAAATTCCCCGTCTTTTATTTATCGTACGATTTTTTAGCGTTCTATCGCGCTACTTTACAGGTTACTGCTAAGCAACACGTTGACACGACCCACAGACCGCGGCATAGTTGTTCGGTTTACGTATTTACCGATAGTGGAAGTCGACGGAATTTTTTTAATCCGATTTCCTTTTCTTCGTCATTATTAAACTACATTTTGTCGTCGCGACGTTCGGCGTTGTAAAAGGCGAAAAGATTTTATGACAAATTCGATACGAAAATCTTACGTTCCGACGTCGGCGTAAAAACAGTCTTTGTATAGTACAAAATTTAATATAAAATAAATAGTTATTTTATTCCGCGTAATTCCATATATATATATATATGTTTTTTTTAGTATTCGTTGTTACTAAAATAGTTTACGATAAACACGAATTCGTGGCCAGTCAACAATGGCGTGTATATATATATATATCACGTTTAGGTAGAAAATGGAAAACTTTAAAATTTATACAAATATTCCGTTTTCTTTTTCGAAGAAAACGACTAACGGACATAAACGCGAACGTACGCGCGCAAAAATCTGAGGATTGTTTAACGCGCGCGAGTGACGAGAGTGTAGGCATTATTCAAACGGTTATCGGAAATCGACGGTTTTTCGTCGACGTATTCGGGTCGTCAAAAAGTAACGTGTAAAATTGTTTTCGGAAACCGTGTACACGGGTCGTTTAAATGGGACTACGATGTGTGTTTGAAGATAGTAAGCGACGAAAACGGGACGCGTGCGTGGGACAGAGTTTGACCGTAAAAAAATACGATAAAAACGGAAACGACCATTTTTTTCCCTCTTAAGCCTCGAAGGGTCGTGTATATTAGCAACGTATTACGTCTTAAGTAAAAACGCGGGACGTTATTTTGTCAATTCATCCGCGGTACGTATGCGCTCGTTGCGCGAATAGGCGTGGCAAGGTGAGGATCGTAGAGACGACGCGCGTTTACGCGTATCGATTTCTAAACGTTGCGACGCGCCTTTCGTTAATGCGTTAACGATTGTTTTAAACGTTCTCGAAACAATCGATCAACAATAGCGTGTAGTAATCGAGTACGAAATATATTCTCCGTAGCGCCAGAGGTACTATTATTATTATTATTATCATCGTCGCTAACGTTTATAATTGTGTTCGATTCGAATCGTTAGAGAAATTCGCCGTCGCGACTGTTGTATTCCGCGTAATACGAATATTATATGAAAACTGAGAATATTAAAACGCGCGTAAGCAATTACAGACGAATCGCCATCGTGTGACCGTGGGAGCGTCCGAGTGCGAAAAGTCCGCCTGGATGCAAACAGCTATACATTTGTAAAAGCTTTAGCGATCACGGCCGGTAGTCAGTCATGTAGTGACCAGAGAACGGAGCGTCCTGTAGCAGAGCGTCTTGTATTTTATTCTTTATTCGTTCTTATATATAAACCTAACAACGATCTCATTTATCGTCCTAATATCTATACCGTCGGTACAGTAAAAGGTACACATTCTCGTAACACCGACATTTTGGTGTCAGCGTCACATCAGAGCGGTAAATTTTGTCGTCGGTTTCGATACGCAAAACGGAACGTAACCGACAGATTAAAAGGTATTCCGTACACTTTTATACACGTGTCGGATTTGCCGATTTGAATTCCGATAACGTGTTTAAATTATTTCGGGTTTTCTCCACGCAACAGAGTGAAAGTGGAATTAACGTATTTTACCGCGAAAATTGTCAGGAAAGAACGTGATATGATACACGTCGCGTTATACGAGAAAATAACATTTCCGAGACGACTTCGTATATAATGTTTACGTCGTCCGTAGAATCCGGTTCGGTGGTCGAAAACGTCTCGTTACCCGCGATTTGGTCGAAAATCACGGATTTAGTACTTGTCGATTGTAATTAAGCGTACAATACGGGAATATACCGTCGGCAAAAACTTGAAATAAACGATCGTTCGCGAAGTGATTAGATATCATTTTGACTTTTTTCGGATTTCTAGAAACCCCGCTATTACGGACGAATGTTTCTATAGTGTCTCTCGATCCACGCGAACGTTCAGGGAATCTCAAATAAATTACCACAGAATAATGTTACCGAAAAATTATCACGTTTCGACGATTATTGCGTTGTGTTTGTTGTTATTGGCCAGTAGTGGTTAGGTTATTTCATTAAATTACCGAAAATTTCCCCTAATGTTACCACTGTACTGTACGAAAATTACGTTTCATCCAACTATATTAGTAGTAGAAACGATAATTGTGAGCGGCCATTTATCCTATGTCGATTATTCATACTCGTAAGCGCGTATTGTAAAGTATTGTCTTTATTGAGCTTAAACGAATATTATTCGATTACGATGTATCAACGATTTTACCGTTTTTTTTACGATTTTTGGATTGTTTTCAATTACGCCTAAGGAAATTATCGGAATAATCGTAAACTATAACAAACATAGCGTCAACTAAATACGATTCTGTGCCGGAAACTGACGCATATTCAGTTCATCAGCGAGCACTTCTTGCGGGAAAAACCGGGCAAAATAAACAATTCGACGTCCGTAATTGTTCAACGTCCGTCGGCCGCAAAACGATAAAATTGATTCGAATATAAACTCTCGAGCGCTATATTGTCGATAAAATTGTTTAGTACGTACGTTTTATTACGTTACGCGTTTCGTTATTAGCCGAAACGAAATGCCGCCAGCGATTTATTTATTCCACGGTCGAGATTTCCTTTACGAAATATAACTTTTCGGGACGGTTTTTTACCGCGGACCCGAACCATTTGGTCACTACCACGCACGGTCGAAACGATCTGTTTCGTTGGCGAGAAACGCGACGACAATATTAACGATTCCGGTCGAGAAATAATAATACGACAATCGTTATTCGACGGGATGGCAAATATATCGAAGGGACGCGCGATTCGTAAAAGAGACGTACATATACACGACGCACACACGCGCCCTCGTTCACGCGTTATAGTATTGCGGTTCTCGCGGAACGACGGGGCTTATCGTCAACATTAACGAAACGTTCCATTTGTCGAAAATAACGAAACAAAAGCCGGCGGAATAAATATAAACGGACGAGAGACCGGCCACCTCGTCTAACGTCATTATATTCTTCGTGTCAAACCCGTTCAGACGCCGCGAAAATAATAATTTCGCGCGTACGTAAATAGCCCATTTTTTCCCGCCGGGAAAACGACAGGTTTGTTTCTAACAATAATCCGGTCACGGTTGTCGGCGACCGCCGGGGACTGGCGGTTTTAGCGCGGAAAACATAAATAAAAATACGTTAAATAATACGTAACTCCACGAGACGGGCGAACGACGTCACTTTTTTATGTCATCACGGCCCACGACGATACGGTAATATTTTTCTGACGGATTTCTGTTTTCGACGTGTCAGGGGGGGAAAAATATAATACCCGGGACACGTGATTTCGTGCTCGGAATAATAACGATAATTGTTATCGTTATGGCGATGATTGGAGTATGTTGTGTGCGCGTATTGTACGTCGGGTGTTCACTACGGGCCGTGTTGTTGGTTTTCGAGCTTCACTCCTGTTGGTTGCCCCCTCCACGTTGAGTTTTGGCGTATTTTAGAAACACTTTGGTCGTTTCGCGTGCGTTTTTTTCCCGGACGAACCTCGAAAACGGATATTTAAAAAAAAATGTCCTAAACGAAAAATAACGAAACGTGTCACGCCCTTGGGCTATAATGAAAATTTTGAAAAAACGTGGAAGGAAACTTCAACTCGTGACGCGAACGCATATAAACGTACCGCCTAGGCGGTACGCTCGCTCGATATACAATTTTCACCGAGTCCTTCGGCTTCTAAATTTGTATTTTTGATTCGACCGTTTCCTATCGAAGTTAGTGTCTCCAGACAGAGTTCTTTTGTAACAAGCGAATCGAAACCTCAGCCTAGTTTTCTATTTATAATAAACCGAGAGTTCGGGACCTAGTTGCGACGCTAAATTCGATTACCAAAATTAATTAGTTTTTTTATCGAAAATTATTTATGTTCTTTTCAGAAATTGTCAAATACGGGCGTTATTATTCAGGTAGTCCAATATACACGACCGATTTAGAAATATCGATAAAAAGTGACCGTTTTCGTCTCGAATGTTTAAAAAACGTTTTTTTCAGTATTCGCGCTCGTTTCTAATATTAGAAATGTATTTATTACCGACCGATAACGTATTTATTTGTTATGACATTTTAACGGCGAATCAGATCTCAAAATAATAACGATAATAATATAGAAAAACGTATTCGAAAACATTATTTTTCCTGTCCAAACGATTAAAAAAATATTCAGCGAATATGTTTGAACAGCGTAGCGTTTGGGAATTTAGTATTCTTCTAATTTCTTTAAAAGTTCGTAAAATTTCGTTATATTTCCGTAGTTTTTGGTCGAAATCACTGATCGCGAATTCGTTTTAGCGATGGCTCCGAACAAATTCAACGCGTCGCCTTATTCTCAAAACGCCCGAAATATATTATGCGTAGGTCGAGGAAATGGCGACTAATTCGGCTTCCTATGTTTTAACACCGTTGTCGCTTCGAGGGCGTTCCTCCCGTTTTATTATTTACAATAGTTAACAACATCGACAAACCGACTAATTTAAGTTAATTTCGAAATAAATACGACCAGTGAAGTTATTTAAATCATTATCATCGCCCTCGCCTTTATCCCGTCCATTTTGGGTCGGCCAATGAAGTTGTTTAAGTCGTTCGCGTTAATCGAAAACGTAAATAATTAATTACCAAAACAAAAACTCGACTTAGTTCAAAATTGAAATTTATAATTAACGGTAACGATTAAGTAAAATATCCCGAAAACGATACATAACGTACCTTATATATTATTATCGTATACCGTCGGTTGTTACGAAGTACGAAAACTGAACTTAAAATATTTTTGTACTTTATGGTAACCGACGTTGACTATACGATAATAATATTTAATATTATAAATATTATAACGGTAATAATAATATATATTAATACGAAAACTGAACTATTTCTGCCTCGGCGCGTCTGCGGGTCAACAATTTGTGTATTACCGCCAAAACCGCGGGAAACGTGAGCCGAACACGTGTACAGCAATCGGATTTTGAAGACGGATATTATGTACACGGATAGGAGGTTTTACTTTATTATTGGTCTGCCTGAACGTTGTTTGCGGTTTATTTCGAATTCGAAATCGACGGTAAACGCTATCGATTTCCAGTATAGGGTAGGTAGATAGAATTTAATATCGTCGCGAAGAATAAAAATAAAAGACGGGCCTGTCGGAGAATTTCGCGGTTTCATCGGTACGAGCGCCGTTTTAAACGGCTGGATAAATTCGCTGCCCCCTGAACGTATATCGACAACGATATTCTATCGCGTAATTACGGCCCGTAGATTCTTACGATTCGTGAAAAAATAGTTCGTTCCCGAGGATTTTATTTCGTACGGCGGTTCAAAAGCGATTCGTTTGTACCAGCCGTGTTAACGATGGCGTCGTACAAACGTTAAAAATCGTTTAAACGGTCGCGCCGGACGCTAAAACGTCAAAAATAAACCGACTACGGCGGACCGGTAGGTGGCGTTCGAAATATACGCCGAAGATGATAAATACAAAACGGTGCCGTATCGAATCACGCGTTTACGATACATACGTACGTATTAAACGCGAACGGATGATAATAACGATTGATAAACGTGTCGAGCGCGTAAAAACGGTTAGGTCACGAAAATCGAAACGGAAAAATGTGGAAATTTGTCGTCGAAGTCCAATATTTGTTTAATGACAAATCGAATTGTTTCGAGAGCCGCGTATAGAACGCGTAGATCGGCGCGCCGCGTCGACTATTTATTTTCGTTTTCTAACAACGGCCGGAGAGAAATGTCGCGTTGGGTCTCCCGGAGAGCTTTAAACGGAACGTAAACTTTTACGAAAAAATGGTTTACGTACGATACGTTTATGTAAACCGAGATTTTCAAATTACAAGGGATGATTGACGAAAAACGCGTAAACTTTCACTAGCCGATTCGATTCGTTCCTCCGTAATATTCTGTTCTCGGGTGTACGGCACGTAACCGTCTTTGGTGGAAAGACGCTTTAGGTTCTCTTCTAGGACGTTAGCCTTAGGCAAATGTTCGTTTCTAAAATGGCGTCCGAACAAATTTGTTTGCCCGTCGGTTCGGACGACGTCTAATTTTTTATCGTTTAATTCGGCCAACGTTTGTTCGTTCGTTTCGCCCGCTGTCCAACTTGTCGTCGTAAATAGAAATTACATTTCCGCGGATTTCCCGTTTTACCCGACGTCCACGCTCCACGTCCGTCGTTAATATGTTCGCGCATAAACGGGGGAAAAAAGATTACCCTTGGACGGGGTAAACATTTTTACGACAATTTACCGGTAGTCGATGTACGCGTAAGGTTAATTAATCAAATAGATTAACGACGACGAATTCGACGGTTCTGTTGACCGTACGAGGCGTAACATGTTCCGAGTTCGTAACGTATTTGTACGTACTTCCGGGAGCGGTTTCGTTTAACAAAAAGTGTACGATGCCCGAAATTCGGGAAGGAAATACGGTGAAGTTAACGCGAGTGGGAACGAACGAATTAAAAGCAAACTGAACCAATTCGCGAAGCGAATAAGTGTGGAATTCGTTTTTATTTACTCGGGAAAAGCGCTAATAGGCTAGATAAGTATGGACAAGAGTTATTCGAGGACGTGTCGAATTTTTCTCGGCGTAATATATCCTAAACGATTACCGCGATCACGATACTATAGCGAAATTGAGTAACGACTGCGAATTATATTTGCGCTCTCACAAGCACACACGTTGGCGCGTTTGTATATATATATATATATAGGTCGCAGGTTGGCGTGGACGCGCGTAAACGGAAGTAGAGAATTAGCGTTAATATTAATGACCTATTACAAGAAACGTACATAATATATATATATGCGTATAATACGCGCGCTTTCTATTTACCCGCTTAGTTACGTGTTTCGTCGACGAGACTTCGACGAACTATTAGTTCAAATAGTTTCGCCGTGTAACAAACGGGGTAACAACAAACCGATCAACGGACGAGAGAGAGAACGAACGTATATACGGCACGTACGATTATTTACCCGAAACGGTTGTCGATTATTAATGGCCCGGGGGTATCGTCTCCGTTCGTACGTATAATTAGACGGCCGTTATGTATCGCGCGGACGGGCGCGGATAATTTGATCGCGACGTTCGATTGTCGTCCGGTTTTCATCGCGATCGTCCGTTTCCGATAATTAATCGGCCGAAGCGGTGGGTTATAGAGCGAGCACGCGCCCGGGCGGACGTTACGTCCGTTCCCGTCCGGACGGTTCGACCCCAAATTCGGCGCCGGCCACTATTGTATTTCGTTCGGTCGTACGCGCCAGTCATCCCGCGGTTATTCGCGTTCGCCGCGAAGTGACGCCCGAACTTTCCGGCGGCAATTATATAAAACACCCACCCCCGCTCGCGTTTCCTAGGCAATTAAACGCGAACGTTTTATTACGTCGACCGACCGGCCGTGTGACTATTCATCCCGCACACACACACAAACAAATCAACCCACCCAATCGTTTTAGTACGCCTGTTGAATAAATATTACGTTTTTGAATACGCGTCCGGATTACCCGAATTCGAACGGTTTTTGTTTTTAGGACTTTCGAAAATAGTTTTACTTTTTACGTTTGTTCGAAGACGTACGTTTCTTCAATATTACTTTCGGAGAATACGAATTATTTACCATCGGCAATTAATTTTTATCATTTTTTTTAAAATTTGCTCGTCATACTGTGTTAGTGTTTGTTTTTAACGAGTAAGTTTCCCGTTTGAGCCGTAATTAATGTAACGAGGCGGCCGTCGGGTCGGCTCGGCCTCGGTCTGGTAGAGGGAAGTCATTGTCACACGTTTTCTTTAGTCGTTCCGACGAAATTACCTTTTTTCGTTACGAACAATTTTCTCGGGGAGCCGACGCGCTTTCGATACAGACACTCAAAATACCCCGTCGTCGTTTCCGGGTCCGGGGTCTTTTTTACTTCAAAGCGGAAGGCTACTCACAGGACCCGCAGCAACATTCAAAATGTCGGTTCGCTACAACGAACTCGCGAATAATTCCGAATTTTCGTATTTCGTTTTTTAAACGTTTCTATTATCCGCCGTCGTTGTACAGTCCAATCGATTATCGGAGCCCGACGTGACACCTGCAAAGTCTTTTTTCTTTCGAACGACGCAATAACGATGGAATAATCGACTACTGCACGAGGTACGAGAGCCTTACTCGTAAAACCGTTTTTGCGACTCCAAATAAATTGTACGCGTCATAACGAACGCCCGGTTCCGACAAGGGCGACCTGAACACGGTTTTACGGATATAAAAACGAAAAACGATAATAGCTTCGACATTTCGGTCCGTCAGTAGTTTACGCGACTTTATGACAGTTTATTTAATAATCGACTATTCGCGGATTAATCGGAACCGATATTCATTACGGGTCATTTTTCACGCGGAATTCCTAGTGTTTATGTACGAATTATTTAGTTCTTAATTTTGAAAACGTACTTGAGTTGCTATCGTGTTCTTCATTATAAAGCGCGATAAATTACGGAAAAAACGAAATGAAAATCCCCAACAGATTCTAGAAAACAACCATTACGACGGGCCTTTTATACGTTTACAGTATAAATAAAACGAGCACGTTTTTTGTCGTTGGAACGAGAGTTGAAAATACAAATAAATGTAAATTGTATATTGACGTTTAACGCACAATTTGATTATTTTGTAGGAATTTTTTTTTTTTTTTTTGTAAAACGTCATTCGTAAAAAAATTTTAAAATTTTAAACTTCGCGTTCGATTAAAAGTTAATTTTCGAAAAAACTGATACCAGTTGAAGGTTCGTAAATGTTTTTCATCCGTACAATCTATCGAAATACGTGTAAAAAATATTTACGGTGCGTATATTACACGTTGGCCTTAAAATAAATAAACGTTTACGATCTTCACGAAAAATAACGCGATCGCTAACGAATTGTACGAGAAAAAATTAATTTTGCCTATCGGATAAAAATCTCGATTATTCGCCAATAACTGATTCGTTAAGTTTACTTTGTGTTATCGTAAAACGGAATTCGATTATTTTCTCACAATATCGTGGGATGTCTTTTAAGAAACGACGGATTACGTACGAATTTACGGTAAAAAAAAGTCGCCGGTCGTCGTATTTTTCATTTTCGGATCGGTTTATTCGACTTGACGTTACGTCCATTAACTCGTCCCGTTAATTAAGTTCGTATTTAAATCGCGTTTGTGTCCGGAATGAACGTTGGGTAATACAAAACGAAATACGTCAATTCGTTAATGCTCTTTATAATATTACGCTCGTAAAATTGTTCGCGTAACGTACGAACGTTGGCCATTTTCGATAATAAACGCGTTAATCGACTCGTAACGTTCCGATGTCGACTGTACATTTTTACATGACAAAGGAGACTACAACATAAATCATTTACGAAATACGCGATCGTTATCGTAATATATTTCCCATTACTCGCGCACGTTTATTGCTTAAACGCGCGTTTGATTTCGTATAAACTTACGACAAATGTACGGCGCACACGACCCGAGACAGAATTCTTTTGCGCCCGGGGAAAACGTATGGCGCGAAATACTTTTGAGCACGCAGGTTTCGTCGATTAAACGGAATGGTTCGCGTTCGTAATCGTCGAATATTCGAATCGAATTCACGGTGTCGTGGATCAATATCGCGACGTATCATCATCCGGATAATATTACCGTCTACGGTGACCGAGTAGTTAAAAATTACGAGAATATCGTGTTCGCCCGGCACCCCCCGGGCTAGTAATCGGAATTTGGCGAATTCGACGTCGAGACGTGTTCGGGTGTCCGTTGTCGAATATAATTTCGAAAGCAAGTTCGATCGCATTTTCAGCGTACAACAACGGCTAAAACTCCGCCGCCGCCGCCGCGGAAACGCGTAAATGTTCGTCGGTACGAAAGAACCGTTATCGATTTCGCGGGCCGAACGGGCGAGGAAAACGTGTCCGTTATTCTATACGCGCGTGTACGTACAACAAAAATGTCGACCGATTTCACGCCATCTGTACGACGTTCCCGCTATATTACCGTAACAGCATCGTGTTGTTGTAAACTGTAGTTATACACGCGCGTACGTAATTATATTAAATATTATGACCAATGCCGTAAATATGGTTTCGAGCAAGTTCCCAATGCGCCGCTCTCAAGCTCGGTTTGATTCACGCGCGTACCCGGGCGTACGTATATATAGTCGGGCTAATTTA
Source organism: Geopemphigus sp. TES_GeoC_2020 (assembly GCA_025469175.1). Lineage (NCBI taxonomy): Eukaryota > Metazoa > Arthropoda > Insecta > Hemiptera > Aphididae > Geopemphigus > Geopemphigus sp. TES_GeoC_2020. The sequence goes on along the minus strand of JAIPRN010001990.1, from coordinate 18,130 downwards.
TTATTCGGACACGTTACGAATGTTGGAACAACGTGCGTTTATCAAACTTTTGTTCGTTCGGGCGCCGGGAAATTACCTCGGATTGTTGCGCGCGCAGTATGAAAACCCCCGGCGTCTTCCTAATGAAAATATACAGTAGTTTTGTATATATTTTCGGCGAACTTATTGGTTCTCGGGTTTTGCTTCGGGGCGGGGATGGACGAGAAGGGATAATGGCCGAAAGGCAACGAATAAATAACGATTAAACGATCCCGTACGGTTTACGAGGCCACCGTGCGCGGCGTCGACGCCGCGTTCGATCCCGAAACCCGAAACCGCCTCGGTCGCGACCACGAGAACGTCAATCACCCCAATTACGTTCCGGCGAGACTTTGGACGCGGTGCCCGACGTCGTCGGTGTTTAACAACGTCGTGTCCCTTTGTTATTATGTCGCCTCTTGTGCATTCGTCGGTCGTGTACGGATTACGGGCGGTTCGTCGTCGCACGTTTCGTAAAAGAACTAAATTCCGGTACCCCCCCGTCGTCTTTTTAAATTCGGCTTACCTATTCGCTAAACAACCGGCGGTAGTGGTTCACGTAAATTCGTTTACGCGAGCAACACTTTGTCTCGAAAATATTTTATATCGCCCGTAGAGACAATTCCGAAATTCACGGCGAACGGTTTCGTCTTTGTTTCCCGTACGTCGTTTAAACATGTGCGTTGCTGTGTACGGTAGCTAATGTAACGACACATATTCGCCGATCGGTTTCACATTTCAGAAAACGCAATAATCGGGAATCGTTTATTTCGCGAGACTAGCGCGAACATTAAGTAGTGTCCCCCCCCCGTTGTTTTTTTGTCGTCGATCAATTTTATTTTCGTTTATATAATCGCTCGCCGGTGGTCGTGGTTTCACCGGTGGATGATTCAACAAACCGCCCCGTCAACGGCGACGTTACTCGGGCGATAATATGTATTTATGTAGTTTATTAACGAGTTCGTTTCGATAGACGCATTACGCTAATAGCCCCGACCTCGTACGGATTGTATTCGTACAATATTTATGAATTCCGAGGATCTACACTGGTTAACGTTGTTACTCTCCCTCCCTCCCCGCCTCTCGATAAAACCGGCGAATTATTTGACGGGTCGGCGCGATTTTTTACGCGCTATTTCGTCGTATACAACTAACAATACGTATGGCGATTTAAAACAAAAAAAAGAAGACAACCGGTCAATCGCGCGTTTGACCCGCCGTCGGATTTCAACCGTTACGCGCGCGCACCCGGCGTTTCGTGCCCATTATCGGGCCCACCACGTTTACTCTACAATCACCGTTCGCAATACGCACCGGATTCGACCGATTTCTATCGCGTTAAAAATCGCGCGATCTCCGTTCACCCTCTCGTCCCGTATTCAACCAACGAAAGCTCTCCGGCCGCGGTAACGAATAACGCGCGTGACACGAGCAAAACCGACGGATATTCATAATCGATTTATCGGAGCGACACGTGCGCGTAATGGTCGAACTCGTTGGATGTGACTCGGAATTAGAATGTGCGGCGTGTATATTTCGCTATACGTTTGAACGTTTCACGTTTGGTCTAACTTACTACTACTATTACCAATAAATAATAATATTGCGCGTCGACCGATGTGGCTTTGATTGTAACGGGTCACGGAGCTTAACCCCGAGGGTAAGTGTCCGTTCAACCGTACGCCGATAATCTCGTTCGCGTCTTCCTTCTCGCGTCGTACGCAACGCGGGCGTATATTTTATTTGTGTACAACCGTCGCCGCGGTCGGCGGAGAATATCCCATTCGTCGTCGTGGAGAATCGGGGCGTTATTTTTGAACTCGATCGAAACGCGTTAACCATCACGATATAATCGTTTTTCCGTCGTCCGTTCCATCGACCAACCGTACTACGTTTCAACTCGATCTTGTCGTTAGTAACCGAATTCGTCGTGTTCGTCTTCTCGTCTCTGTCCTCCGGGAGAAAAATACGTATTTTCGTGTCCCCTGACAATTATTAAGCGTCGTATTGTAGTACATTTCGTATTCGTTACGTACCAACGTGACGTTATCGTGCGTTTTTAACGCGTCACTTCAATCAACTACGCGTTAGTAACTGAGAACCGACACAAATTGATAATTATTCGCCGAGACGAATACGTTGTTTATTTTTTTATCGAAACGAATAAAAAACGACGGAAAAAAAATGACGACGATTGTCGTCGTCGTCGCGCGCAAATCGTCACTCGGATCCCGCCGAATAACGAAATTCTTTTCGTCAAGTCGGTTATCTCTATTTCGCGAATTGATACGCGACGATTAAAGCGCGCTCGCGTTATCTTAAACGGAGTCGGCGCGGAACGACTTTCGATTCGAACACGATGGCGTCGCGTACTGTATATCTGATAACGATTACATCGGAACGCGCATAATTACGCGATTAAAAACGCTTTAACCGTCACGCGGATCGTCGAAACCGTTTTACATAATGCGAAAGTTAACAGTCTCGAAAGGTATCGTTATTTCGTCTTATCTGAATAATAGGACGGTTGTGCCCAATGATCGTTTGTTCGTTATTTATGTGCGTCCAGCGCTTTTCGCCACAACGCCCACCGCGATTCGCCGTAAACGCGATTTTCGGTATTCGGACGTAATGTATTGGCCGTGCGCGTGTATTTCGAACCAAAAAAACAACGCCGGACGATTGAAATATGAACGCGTCGATAACGACGTATAAATCGTGTTTTCGAAAATTATCGCCGTGTTTTTTTTATCGTTTTTTTTCCCGGTATTCGCGAATTCGGTTTACAAATTGTAATCGTACGACGCGACGTATCGAACGGTTTGTTTTTTCAGTCGGTAAAATGCGCGGATAACGAACGTTTTAAGCCGAATCACTAACGCATTGTTGTTCGTCGCTGACGGGCGCCCATCCACGCGTAAATCGACGCGTACTTTGCGGGCACGTAATTCGGACCGAACGGTAAACGCTGTTCGGCGGGCATTTTCGGTATCGAAAACCGCCGCGAACCCAAATTACACTAATACAAGCGCGATTCGTTTACACGGCTCGACGTGTCCCTGAAGGGACCAAAGGAATACATCATGCGTTAATATTTACGCGAAACCGCGACGCATTATCACGAAGGTGTATTAATAAATAAATTGACGAACACGCGTTTTCGATCGCGGCGGCGATTAATGACGAAACGAACGCGCGTCGGAGACGATTAATTGTTTTTGACCGTTTGAAAAACCGCGTTTTCGCGAGGGACCCGTCACGGACTGCTCGATAAAATAAAAACATACGGCCAAATCGTCGGCTAAATATGAACGCACACGGCGAAATTAACGCGGCGTCGTGGAAAAATATCGGGCTCGTGATGATTGTTGGCACCCCAGACCGTTCGAAAGAGCCGGGCAATCGACCGAATCCTCCACACTCGGCGATTAGTCGCGATCGGTATAGACGCGCGTGTACACGCCGTGTGGCGCGAAAGAATTTTCGGTTTCGTGGTATTTTCCAAACTCGTCGCCCGATCATGGGCGCATAACGAAAATAACCATACGACGGTTGTCCGTTTCTGGACAATAAAACGGCGAGCACGACCTTTTATCGGAACGCTCGGTTTTCGAATAGTTTCGTTGCGGCCGCGGCGTAGTCGGCCGCTACGGGATTAGATAAATTAATTGTTTCGCGGAGACGCCGCCGGATTCCGGCGGTATTGTCCGTTCCGCGGGGTCGCGTATACGCCGAGTACGTTATTTCGGCGAAACAAATTCGAATTCGACAAATAGTCGTCGTAGCGGCCGTCAATACGTTTGAACGAACGTGTTCGTTCGCCTCGCCGTTGGCTAATAAGTCTAGTAAGAAAAAACCGGCGGAAATATTTATATTTATCGAACGACAGCGCCGGCAGATTGAAAACAACGAACACGTTTACGGTAAACATTCCGCGACGTGCGACCAGATAACCGCGGCGACCGCGAACGTGTGGTAACCACGTCGTCGGTAACTCCTTTTTACCATTTTGAAAGCGACAAAACGCGCGCACGTTACGTTGCGCCGTCGGACAGGGAGGCTGTTTGCACGGAAATCCGGGAACGCGCTCCGAAAATCGTTGAAAAACGCCCAAACGAAATTGCCCGGTATAACTCTCGAGCCGTATATAGGAACAAGAGCGCGCGTAATTTCCCGTCGATAATAATTATTATAAATCGTCGATATCGCGTCGCGTTAACGTTGGGTGGGACGAATTCCGAATTCGTTTTTCCCGAATCGTACCCGCGAACCGTGACGGCGGTAGTGGGGGAATATGGCTAAGGGGAAAGGCCGAACGAAATACGAAACTACGGTATGGCGGCGGTTTTGTTGTTGTAAACGTACCGTAGTAGTAGTAGTAGTAGTATTCTTCCTCGTATACTTTTATTTCGACGAAAAACCTTATCGATTTCGTATTATTATTTTCCCCAAACACACACACACACACAGATTTGGACGCGTACATTCGTGTAAATTATTTATACGTACTACGACCGTACTGTCGAATTCGACGTTCGTCGAATATTTCCAATACGCGTATTTCTGGGTTTATATCATCGGCTCTTGCGTGTGTGTATATATACATATTGTACGCGTTCCGTATTTCTTTTCGAATACCGTCGTAGTCCCGTCCGACGATCATAATACGAAAGCAATACAGTAGCTTGATATCCTTTCGACGTTCGCGCATTACCGTTTATTACGGCCGCGGAAAATTAAAACACCGCCCGATAAACGCTTTCAGCGTTTCGCGCCAGACATCCCCCGACGGCCCCGTTTGTTCGGCCAACCGTTTTATCGACGATTCCGTTCGGTGTTCACGATTTGCGCGCGCCGCGTACACGGCTCCCGAGGGGCACACCGTTTCCGTTTGCCGAAAATCAAGCGGCGGTTCGTGGCTACGGACGTAGTCGGTCGAGATTTCGGCGAATGGAGTTTTAAAGGCGAATTCCGCCGGCGACGGTGCTGAGCGGGACGAAGTTCGCCGTATTCAAAACCCGATCGGGGAGCGACTTTGGCGAATCACGATTAACGAATACGAAAACGTCGCGTTCACGTGTCCCTTTATCGAGAAATAAACTAAGAAAAAAAAAACCGCTAAACGCGACCGAAACGAATGTGTCGACGATTATTACGCGCGCTCGTATCGAAATTCGAACACGCCGTGGATCGTTAATTGTTTACGGGCGCGTTGACGAAGATGTAATTTCAATCGCTATACCTAAACTCCCAGTTTCGCGCGCGGCACACGCGCGCTTTGATTAATTACCCGTAACGCGAGTAATGATTTACGGTTTCGATAGAACGTTCACGTCGCGGTAGTCAAATACGGCGTTTAATAATGCATTCGGTCGTTGTTAAGTTCGTAGGCGCGGATTTTGACTTTGGATCGTCGTCAGCGAATCCGACGCGTTTCGAAACCGGGGCGAAATTTGATAAATCGAACCAAGTGAGAGAGAGTGAAAGCTCAGTGCCGAATACGCGGGAATCCGTTTTTTCCCACGGCATTTTATTATTGTTAAGCCTAATACTCCGAAATATAGATCCTGACGACGGTTACTTTTAAGCTCGAATGTTCCCGACGAAACATCCTACATTCTATTAGCTCTATATATATATATTTATCGCGTTGAAAACATCGCGATCGTCCCGTGCGATAACAGAATCCCTCCACTTCACCATACCGGTTACGCGCAAACATAATTGAAGTCTAGTCTGATGTACCGTCGTCGTTTCCTTTGGTATTCACGTGACGTGTATATATATATTTATGTTTTTATGCTCTCCGTCAAACTCGTATTCGGATTTCATTGGTTCTCATCCGTCCCGTTCGGAATATTCGTTTAAATCGTACCGCTCGCGTAATAAATAACACGTCCGTTTCGCGTTTTCTTTATTTTACATTTTCGTTTCGTTGTTATCGACGGACGTACGTTTTTTATCCGTCAACTACGGTATCTTCTGTTACAGACGAATCTCGGCGAACCGCCGCCAATGTTCGTGCAAGATATCGACAATTTCCAATGTCCCGCAATCGATAGCCGTTATTTGAACATTTCGTCGGCAATGGTCATCCTGCCCGACACGTATTAAGGTGGTCTGTCAGTCGAATATGTCGACGTTATCGAATCGTCGAAAACGAATTTTCTAAAAGTTTGATTAATATATTACATTGATCTTCGTTCGTTCCGGAGGTGTCGCGATACCGTTCTGGATATTGTTCAAGTTCCATACATAATTATTTTCTTTCTCCGTTATCACATCGTGTTTTGTTCATAGAATCGACCAGAAATGCTTGCGTGTATTCTTTAACGTATTTCTTCGTTTTCTCGTCTTATTAATAATGTTCGTTTAGATTGCGTAGATAACGTCATTTTTATAGGCGTTGATTGTAAAAATTCAGTCGGCTAAAATGGAAACTTTAAAAAACAGCGGACGGACTATTTTATCCGAGTTAGGTTATAAATGATTATCAATATAAAACTTTTAGCGACGGATAACTAATAGACGTATTTATAGTGTGCGACTGGTGTCCGTTGCGTCGAACACGTTACTTTTGACGTAACCACGGTAGGTCAAAAATTATGTACGTCGACGTATTTAGGCCTTTACCAATTACAACTAACTGTCGGGCGCTCGAGTCTAACGATATACAAACGAAACAACCGCCGCGCGCTGAAACAGAATCGTTTAGATCTTTGGCCGACGATATCGATAATATTTCTACCGGTCCACCCGAATACGCTGGCGTTCGCCGTCGGATTGAAACGTTTCAATAAAACGTCGCGTGACGAGTTTCGTACCGGGTACAAAAAAAAAAAATAATAATTTTTGTTTCATTATCGCCACGGATTTCGTCGTAATAATTGTAGCGAATGGTACGGTTAAGTGAATACGCGACGAAGTCTTATACAATACGCCGTTGTTTTTTATGTTTTTTTTTTTTTGTTCTTTCGCCGAGGCGACTTTGTTCCGTCTATATTGAAAATGATCTCGAGAACAATAACCGTCTCTCGTAACAATCGAGGATTTGAGAAGCCGGCCGCGATCAACGGTATTAATAACGCCGTAGTATTCTCTTTCGTAACTCATAATGGGTTTTCTTTTCTCGCGAACACAATCGATTTATCGATTACAATATAAAAAAAAACGCAAACCGCCGAAACGTACGTAAAAACGAAACGATAATCGGCCGTACTTAGGCGCCGTCTTTGTCTCGACAAATTGATTAACGTTTATTAATCAACGGCGGTCGGCCGGCGAATCAATTTGCCCGTTGGATTACTACGTTATATTCGAGAACCAGCCTTATTCGGCCCTGAACGAAGAGTGATAAGATACACAAATTGTTCACCCGTGATTCGTTTCTTTTGTGCACAGCACTCCGGCGGTTCGGGCACGTTTCGCGAATTTTCGCGTGAAAAATGCGTCGTTCCGTCCGACGGAACGTTTTCGATTCGCGAATAATTCCGAAAATGTACGGGTTACGCCGTACGCGCGGGTGTACGCCGATCATCCGTAGTTTTTGCGTTTCACGTATGGAACGCGATATTGATTTTCGTGTACGTCTATTTTAGGACACTCGTTTCCGTCGTGACTCTCACGTAAGTTCGTGACAGATCGTGTATCCGGAACGAGATACACGCAATACGCGTTCATATATTCGTATAAATATCTAACGGAAGCGGGTAAAAGTTGCGAAAACAAAAAAAAAAATGGGAAAACAGGCGTCAAAGAACGGCGTGTATTATTTCCCTCGGCGGAGGCGTGTCACGTATTTTCGCGCGTAATTTTTCATCTTTGTGGCGCGAGTCCGCGGGGGTCTTCACCGGTGGACGGGACGGCGAGACTTAGGAATACTCGACCGAACCTACCTGTATTATACGTATTTCGTGGTGTTTTTTTTTTTTACGGACCAGCGGGTTTTGGCCTAGAGTAACGGGCCTCATAAACGAGATTAAAAAAAAACCGTATTTATGTATATAAATATGTGTACAGGATGTCCTACGGAGAGCTGACAAATACGTTTTCCTTCGTAATAATTACCGGTATATCCAGGTACGATATTGTCGTAGTTCGGATTATTTGACGACCCGAAATGAAAACGTCGACATTTCGTCGTGTTTTTGCGAAATTTTATAATACCCGTTTTATTAATCTATTCCCAAAAAATAACGTACCGGCGACGTTAAAGATCGGTCGTCGACGTGCCGCCGCGCTTCGAAGCTTATTGTCGGTCGCGTCGTCCTAGCGGTTAGGTCCGTGAGAAACGAAAGGGATTGGACGTTTTCATAAAAATTGTCGGCCGATAAAAATATCGAAACGTCGTCTTTCCGAGAGATTTTTTGAAAACGGTTATTTCGAGTTCCGCCGATAAAAATCGAAAATACGATCATTTTAGCGAAAGAGACGGGCGTTGTAAAAACATTTCTAAAAAAAAAAAAAAAACCCTCGAAAACTTTAAATAAAACGAAAGTTATTGCGTTTGTGACGTGCCCGTCGGACACCCTGTACGTGTAGTAATACGTATACATAAACATCCAAAATGGTTTCCGTTCTTTGTACGCGTTATATACGTACACTGTTATACGTATACGAAATAAACGACGGGACGCTATTATTATTTCGTGAGATCGGTCATACCCTTGTCCCGCGGAACGTGTACGTATATACACACGAGTATAATGGATTTTTGTACGTGTAGACGGATACGAATGAAATGATTTCGAAAACGCGTTTGTTAAAATAACCGGACGGTTTGGTAAAAAAGACGTCACGAAACGTATTCGGAGTGATGCCCGCGTGACACGTGCTCGAATGCTTGACGCGAACCAGCGGCGTGGTCCCGGGGAACGGCGGAGAGGCCACGCGACATAAGCCCCGACACCGGGACGTTCCGAAGTTGGCCGGTTACGTTGTTTACACGAGCGCGACTGGGGTATTCCGGGAGACAAAAATGAACGCGCTTAGAAAATCGGGCGGATTTTTAATTTTCGCGGCACAGATGGAACGATTAGTTTTACCGAAAAGGAACGGTTTTTCGACATTTTTAAAAATACGAAAATGTACTTCGGTTTTTTGTCGGCACCTCGGGTAGGTAAAACCATATAAATACGAATATGTCGCGCGTTCGAACGGGTTTGTTACAACGATATCTACCTGAGGTGGTTATCCGCGACAAATCGAAGTTAGTAATTACCAATTGTAATAGCTCGAATAGAATTTCGAACGTTATGCCATCGATTGACCGGATCTATTACCCCGTCGACGCTATCGTCAACTCCGCGCTTTTTACGAATTATTCGGTTTTCCAGATGAAAAAAAAAAATCATAACGCTTTGATAGTCAATCGATCGGTAAATCCATAACAGGGCATACAGGATCATCTTTTCGCTTGTCCGGGTATTTTATTTTAATTTATAGGACGTCGGGAAACCGAGAGTTATTACGCGACAAAAAAAGATCTATTCGTTTGCCCGCCTTCGCTTTATGAAACGGACGATTTACGAATAATATCGAATTAAGTATTATTGTATCGTTCGAATAACGCGCGCGATCTATATATATATATATATATACGCTTTATAATACGTCGTATTGTGTTCCTCTTCGGCCGTAAATCGTCGTCATTAAATTGGTTACGGTCGCCGTAATTAATTTCTTTTCGAGATCCCCCTGGAAATCCCCACGGAAACCGCGCGAAAATTACGATAATTACCGCGGAACGTTTTATATTGTGTTTTGGCCAGAAAAACTCGCGCTAGCCCCGACCCCGTGGATGTCTAGTAGTGTACTTTAGTCGTAGTAAACACCAAGCGCCCGAGACGACCGCGAGATTTTCGTAATTTGTAATTAAACCGACGACTAATCGGTTCTACACGTTACCGGTGTAACTTTCGAATATTAGACGCGGCACTCCGGTCGTTTTACGTTGTAATTACGGTTATCAGACCCCGGGAATTATAGCGTTTATGTTTGTGTTAACCTTGGAACGGACGTACGATATGGATAATCGTTTGTCTACGGTGTCAAAAACGAACTCTTTTGTTCGCGTACGCGTTCGCCCAATAAAAACGATCCGCGCGACGCTACGACGACGTCCGCCGCCGGTGTATTCGACTGTTCGTCGACGCTCGCGACGGTTTCCCAATATTTAACCGGACGATTAATTCCCCAGCGTTTCCCTCGCGCATACCGTATTTCGAGGAAACCGTACATTTTTCTTATTACGTCCCGCCACCGAAATATTTTCGAACGTACAGGAAGCGACTTAGGCGTTATTTATGGATGTTCGCGCGTAATTCAATTTATTACCGTCCGCCAAACGCGCTTTTATTTCGAATTAAAATAAACGACTTCGGGAAATAAATAATTTCGGTCGTCGAGTCAATAACGTATAACGTTTCGTACCTTTGATACGATTCGCCACTCTCGCGATCTAAACAAAACAATATTTAATCCGGGAAAAGTGTTTACGTTTTTAAACGTATACACACACACACACACACACACACACTATTGTGTACTTACATTTAAATAAAAAGTCCATTCACGCTGTTCGAATATATTTCATTTTTGTTACACGCGTGCACACAATGGCGTGTTCGGTTACAATGGGAGAAAGAGAGGGACTATATGGATACGTAAATGCATCTCGGTTGCCGTGTTTCGATTGGTTTAATTTCCGATGGTACGAAATAAATCGATAGGGGCTGTCCAGTAGAGAGTCACTCGAATCTCTCGTTACTAACGACGTACATAATTATCTACGGAGAGGAAAAAAATTGCGAAGATTCGAACTCGGGCGAACAAACGGGACGTTGTTACACGTTTATATATTATTTACGTTGTATATCTGTCGCGAAAAAAGAAACGTTTCAACGGACATAATAGTACGTCGTCAGTAATTCCGGAGTATTTTCGTTACGTATTTTTTAAAAATACGTTCGAATTTCCGGACTAATTTGAATTCGAACGTGACGATGTTTTTCGATTACGACCACAATCTCGGTTTACGTTCTTCAGAGAAAACAATCCCGAAAAAGCTCGAAAAACCGAATGAAATTCGCGTCGTGTCGATTAAAACGGCGCTGAGTAAAGATTCGCGAATTTTTTAATCGAGAGACTACCGTCGCCGAGCGATTATGACGACGACGACGACGACGTCGCTTATCCGGTAAAATAAAACGCGAATAGACCGTCGTCGCGTTCGTTTCTTCTTCTTGTTTGTTTATCGACATTTCTAATTGGAACCGAACAATAAAAAGCCGCGTCGTTTGTCGAATTCGTGAAAAATTAATAATATCACGTCCGTCGTCGATTCGTTTTAATCGAATTCTTTACGCCGTAAACTTTCGCCTATTGTCCGTGTTACGTCGCGTTCGGTCGGAATAAATACTATGTATATATATAAGCGTACATTTTTTGTTCTTCGTTTTCATTCCACTGAAAAATCATTCGCCGGGTATCATCGCACATAGACCCTCGATCGGCGCTCCGGTTCTGTGCCCTTTATTATCATCTTTACGGAAAAACTTTCAAATTTCGTTACGCGTTCGGCCCGGTTTTTATTGGTCCCGAAACAAACGTGACCGTTCCGGAATATCCGTATGCCGGCGTAGCGCGATACGGTATTTATTAGATTATCCGGTGTTCGTAGATCGCGATTCGGTTCCGCACGCGCCGATAAAAAAACGAATCCGGGGTCTCTGGGTAAAACGGACCCAGCGAAAATACACTCGTGGACGTTGCGGGACGTATTTTCGAAACCGGACGGCCGTCGTCGGGCGAAAAATATTTGCGAATCCGTACCCTCTCCACCCCAGGATAATAATCCTGTATGGGCGTAACGCGAACTACAATTACGCGTTCCCGCGAACGCCATATATAACGACGTAATACGGCGTCGCTGTGTTTTTATTCCCGTACGTTTGTAAAAAAAAAAAAAAAAAAACGAAACGCCGACCGAAACTGGACGATAACACGCGTTACTCGTGCGCTGTTATGTTTGTGACTCGTGTTATTCGTACGCCAGGGGCGCGAACGAACGCGAAGAGGTATACACGGAAATGCCACAAACGGCTGCAAGTACGAGACGCGTATTACGTTCTCGGTAATAATAATCGTTTTGTAACGAGCTATTTGTATAGCGACTGAGCGTTGTAAAAACGTTCGAGGCAACTACGGACGTTCGAGGCATTTTTCACGCGTGACGCCGAACGCGTTCCAAATGTCGTCAACTATTCTCTTTACACTTAGATCCTATACCCCAACTTCTGCCGGCCGAAAAGAACTTTTTTAACATAAAGACGTAACAAATCCCATTCGAGAAATTCGACTGGATATCAACGTTTAATCCCCTCCATCTTCCATTCGCTATATATAAACGACGTCGATTTTATTCGCCTTCTTTTATGTAACACCCCTTTCACCTATCTCCGATCACGAAAAAGTATATTTATATATATATATATATAAATACGTATACACCGTAACAAGCAATCAAAACGAGGCAGAATATTCCGATTTTATATTTCGCGCGCGTTCGAATACGTAATCGTTTTTCTTTTGGTTTATGTCAATATTTTCACTTTTGAATAACACTTACGAGAATTTCGATTTTCCGATATGTTTATATATATATGTTTGTACCGTTTAATGTCCTTAGAGTCGTAAAATATAATTTCATTACGCGTCACGTCGATGGTTCCAATTAATTTCCGTGCCCTTTTAGCTTTATATTATTGTGTCCCGAGTCGATAAATTACTGTCTACATATTATAGTTATGTGCGTGCGTGCGTGTGTGTATTATGTGACCCGTATATCTCTGGAGAGATAAAAAAAAAAAATACGAAAGTGCCGAATAAAGCGAAAACCAATTATGAGTTTTAGTTAATTTTTTCGTTGTTATTTTTTTGCCGCTATTATTCTCGATTCTTCGTTGACGACCTTTTTTCATTTTTATATAATACGATACCACTAGTCGCGCGCTGGCTGTAATATTCCGTTACAGAAATACAAACTGAAATACCGAAATACCAACTGAAAGTGTCCTTAAACACCCAACCCCGAACGAGTCCGTCGAATGTTTCGTTCGTTCGATTCGTTGACCCCGCCAATTTTTAAACTACCCACGGACAATCGTTGAAACGATTAATCGCCTATTTTCGACGCCGTCGGGGTTTTCGGTTTTTATCGCGTCCCGTTTTCCGGAATGTTTACACCACCGTTTTTACGTGTTCGACTATTTATACGTGACACACGACTGTTAAAAAAAACAGTCGACTAAGCTACGACGTTTTACACAACAATATGTACGCGACGTTCGTAACAAACTAATTCGTTTTTGGACTACGAAAAAAAAAACGTATTTTCCGGGCGTATCGTCGTCGTCCGTATATTCCTCGAAAACGCGGCGGGATAATTGAATTATTGTTGTCTGGACGGTGGCCGTCAACGTTCGATTTGTTCGTGAAAACTTCGAATTACAGAATAATGGCTCCCCGACAACGCGAGTATAATTGGCCGGAAATAGCGTGTTCGCTCTTAGGCGTAAAAACTAGTTTTCCACCTTAATCGCGAATTATTAATATACCGAACCGTCGGTATAACGTACGTCTCGTCGACGAGATTTAATATGTATTCAACGCGGCGTAAAATACGTCGAAGGCTTCGGATAATAACGAAAAAATTCTCGGCGAACTTTTCGGTACAGTTGATACGAGCTTTACGTCGAGTACATTCGGAAACCAGATCAAAACTACAAACGACAAATTCGAATTCGCGGCGATATTCGCGAGAAACGCGCGACGTTCTTTTACGTGTTTTCATCGCCCGCCGGGATTTACTACGTATTACGGTAGCCGATTTAATTGCTCGCGGCGAACATAATCGACGGTTGAAATAAAATAAAAGATTTAATAACGAAATGAAAAAACGCCGAACTCTTCCGCTTCCGTAAATTTCACCGGAATTATTATTCGCTCGGACCGAACCTCGCGTATTCCTTTTTGAACGTTTAAAAATATTTAACGTTCCGTACGCCGTTCGCGAAAAAGAACCTTATTATTTTGAAATTATAAAATTCCCGTAAATAACGGCCTACGTAGAAACTTTGAAAAAACGCGCCGCCGATGATCCGATTATTATTTCGGTAAACGTAACCCGAGCGTTAAACGCGTTCCGGCGTCGCCGGCCGATCGTGCGTGTTGTCTTTTTAAAGCGGCCCGAGCGAACCGTCGTCAGAAATACCCGAAAATATCTCGTCGGCCAAATATTCGTTACGTACGTTGGACACATTCGAATAAAACGTACCGGATTCTACCGCGCCACCTTTGTAACCGATATAACATGTACGGTACAACGGTTTCTCGAAAATACATTAATGTACACGTTTTTAAAAGAGGGGTAGTTATCCGAATTCCCGACGTTCCGGCCGTACATATCCCGAACGAAAACCTTAAGACAACACGGCGGCCGGTGACGATATCGGGTCCTCCGTGCAACGGACGATTGACTGACGATTCGTACTCGCCGACAATGTCCGGGTGAACGCGATTGGAAGGCGAACGCCTGCCCCCCCCATCCCCATACAGTTTTCGCCGCGTCGAACTTATTTTCATTAGAGATTTTTCTCGCCCTCGGTCCCTGTCTGCCCGCTACTGCCGCCGTCTCGTCGCACCGTTGTAATCGCGGTAATTAAAAATCTCAACGGGGCCCGTGAAACTGATGACCGACGATTTTCATAATTGAACCGCCGTTCGCGCGGTTCCATTGTTTCCGTCCGCCGCTGCTCGCCCGTCCCGAACGAAATCATTTTCTTCACCCGCGTACGACGTTCCGTTTTCCCGGCCAAACCGTGTCCTCTCTCCGTCCGCAGGGCTAGAACGCGTTCTCCAACCCGAACGTCGAAGGCTCGTCGTATTACACGCACCACGCCGTTGGCGTATGTACGCGTCAGTAAAAGTCTTGATTGGCGAAAATCAACCGCCCGACTTGTATTTTAGTTGTTCGCGAATATCGTCGTCGAACCACATAGAGCCGGCCGGTACAACAAATATGGCGCGGACTTATTTGTACGCGTTTAATACGAACATCGAACGTACGCGCGCCGCCGTTTACGCGACGCGTCTGATATATTTATAATGCGCGCGAATTTGTCCGTTCTACGGATCGAAAAAAACGAAATATTCGGAACGCGACGAACGGACGGCGCCCCCCAACCCCGCACTGAACACTGGCCATGTTACTCGCGCGTTTCGGGTGTTCGAGGCGTGTCGCGTGATTTGCACGCTCCCGTTTTCGTCGTTGTAGCACCCGACGGGGACGAACACGACGCGCTCGGCGCTGACGAAATAAAGGGCCGGAAAGTTCCGCCGCGCTTATAATTATCGAAACGTCCACCCCGCGTTATTAATTATTAAATCCGCGTTAATTAACAGCGGGCGCGTTACTAGTTACGACGGGCCGGTGCAAAAACGTTGTTTGTTTCGAGGTCCCCGTTCCACTACAATATGCGCGCGCGCGCGAGAAAATGGTAAAACGGGTAGGTGGGGTGTGTGTGTGTGTGTGTCTGTGTTTGCGCTCGGAGGCGGGAAAAAATAAAAGGATTCCTTTCGTCCGATAATTAAGCGGGCTAGAGTGCAGCGCGCACGACGGTCGCTTTCGGATTTCCAAAAAATACCGCTCGGGCCCGAATGACGAAAGAAATATATTCGCAAATAATCGCGATTATTCATCTCGTGAAATCGTCCGCGCACGTCAACGACGATAAGTTGTCTGAGGATCGTTTATTCGCGTACGGCTAATAAATACGTTACGAAACTTATATTTTTCGTTTACGCTTCGTTCGTTTGGAACGCGCGTAATTTCAACTTGCCCCGGCCGGACTTTACCGGAGAATCCAAAAACGTATTGCCTTCCCGTAATCCGTCGTTTTCCCCGGTACGTTTCACCGTCGTACTTACCGAAACTGTCCGCTAACCCGTCCAATACGTATAATACGTACCAGAAATGTCCCCCATTTGTCCCTATAAAACTCGCTGTGACCCTGCAACTTCGGATGCACACGACGATTCTTGTGTCCGGTAGGTAGCGGGAATAAACACCGGACGTTCGCCGTCTCGGGTTCGTGCCCGAAGTCGTTGCGCGCGCGAACGACCCGAACGAAATCTGCGGACCACGCGGTACCCGTCACGACGAAATACGGTCTATGTATTTTTTTTTATAGCGCCGTACAACGTTCGCAGGTCGGCCGTAAGCGTGTCGAGTTTTCGAAAATAACAACAACAGTAGCTCACCACTGCGGTTACCGTTAAACGCGGCCAATTTAGTCGACGACCGGGCCGAAAAGTTTCCGGAAAACTATAATTTTTCCACAGTGGCGCTTCTCGCGAGTATCGAGTAACCTACGCGTTCGCCGAACAAGTGGCCACAATTAATGGCGTGAGAGTGCGATACGAGCCGAATAAACGCGCGATTTCACGGAACGGCCGCCGTTGGATAATGCGTTTCATTTTCGCGTCGTCGACGGGACTATAAATCGAGTTCCGACATTCCGAGTATCGTTCCGGACGCCAAATTGCGAACGGACCGCGCTGACGGGAGCCACGTGTATATGCGCCGTCGTTGCCGAGGAACACATCTCGGGGAAATGGGAACAAACGGACGCGCGAAAAGCTCACGCGCGGGCGCCGAAACGGTTGTAACCGAACCCGTCCCCCGTCACTTCTACATCGGTCGCAGCTGGCGACGGCTAATGTACCGTGCGATCGTACGGCGCTCGAAAAATACGTTCCCGCGGGACCGACCCGCCGACCACTTGTCGGAATGACGATCGCGCGGGCAATATGAATGGCGACGACAAAAAGAGACGACGGTAAAGAAACGACGACCGGGCGTAAAATATATATATATATATATATATGACGTAATAATAGAACGTGGGAAAACTGCTCAGGCGGAACGAAACGTAAGTTTCACTCGACGTACGAATTACGGCGTTAAAAGATAACCTGACGAATGTCAGTGGCCGGGGAACGCGATGCCGAAATGCGCGTGCGCGCGGACAATGTCGTAAGTAGCGCGCGCGCGATAAAATAATCTAAAACTTACGGGTCGCGGTTTGAGGTTTGTTTTCTTTTTTCACGAAAAACGGAAACGCGTAAATTACGACGACTTTTTATTTTTTTGTCCGTACAAATTACGACGATTTGCAATACTATTTAAGGTCATTCGACACCCTTCGACGGAACATACTATATTCTCTCGGGAGGGGGAAAAATTAACGATACCGTAGTTAACGTTTTATAAACTTTTCACGAGCCTTTTTCCGATATATATATACGTGCGTGTGCGCAGAGGGTGTCCCTTACAAAATACTTCGACAAAAGTGGCGGAGCGTCACGAATATTTTGAATTTATATTCAAAAAACGATTCTCGCGTCGACGCTAGTAGTTTATTATTATAATCGCACGACAAATCGTCGTTCGAATATTAGGCGTTACGTCCAAGTTCGTGGCGCGTTTTAATAAATTACGAAAGCTGTCCCGAAACGAATACGCCGGCGATTTTACCGGTAATTTCGCGCGTATTTTTTCTCTCTCTCGCGAAAACGCGTCGAATAAATGTACCGATTACTGTACACGATTCGCCACCTAATCGTCGCTCGGGGCCACACGATCGTGTCCATCTACGTTCATTTTACGGACAAAATTATAGCCAAATACGTAAAACCGATACAGTCTGCCGTAAAATATTGGAACGAACCGAAAATTATTACGTTTGTCACATCTATACGGGACACTCTGTACATATATATATATTTACTTTCGGTATATGAATGTTAATGCGATCCTCTGTCATCTCTTACGATCAATATATATATATATGTGTTCAGTCTCCGTCAGCGGCCGGTGATTCTCTCTCTCTCCTATATATATATATGTAAGTACATACAACGAAATCTTGATTGAGCCGCGAACGGACGGTTCTCCTTCGTCACCTCTTCTCTTACGCCTCTGCTTGATTGATGACCGATGCGCCGGGTACCACGACGACGGAGAATGAAACGAGAAAAAAAAAAAAAAAAC
>JAIPRN010001989.1:0-36285 GCA_025469175.1 Geopemphigus sp. TES_GeoC_2020 | reverse complement strand
TATATAAATATATATATATTATTTTTAATTATAAGTCATTAACTATAAGATTCAAAACGTTCATCCTAGTTTCAATTATGAATACTATTATTTTACCATTACTAATTGCACACGGAACATACATGCTTTTCAATTATTGAATAATTACGATATAATCATTATTTTGAACTATACTTGGATTTGATTTCCTATAAACCGTAACTTGTAAAAAATAGGTTCCAAGACATTTTAGGTAAAGATATGTTCTGTAATGACAAAACGGATAGGTTCTTGAAAGACCGAAAAAATTATTACCACAAATAAAAAATCAACTTAATATAATTTTGATAATCGTTTCACGGTTTAAATAATAATCATATTGAATCTGTCAATATGCATATATCTTAATGAGATTGAAACATTCGTTAAATAATTCGAAAAAATTGCATCTGTCTCGGAAAACCATTTTATTATTTGGTTCGAAGAAAATTTTATTAACGGGCCACGACGATTCAAATGTTTTTCAATTTTACTACGAAAAAAAACGTAGAGTTAACAATTAATTGCATTTTAGAAGATAATTTCGGTTTAATGTTGATCCTGCTGACATTAATTTCAATTTTAATTTAGAAAAATCCCACAAAAATATGACGTACGTAAGTCCGACATTTCATATAAAATGGTTAATAATAAATTTAATATAAGTAAAAAATTCAAAACAATATAAAAAAATCTAACGTTTGGTTATTGTCGCCTAAAAAAAAAATAATTAAAATATATGTAACGATCAAGTTTTGAACATCAATTATATTGAATGTTCTTAATTTTATTTCGAAAACATTCGTGAAATCGATTTGTCCAGGTATTTTTTTTAATGGACAATAATAATAATTGTACGCAGCTAACCTTTTTCCCTCAACGTCACGTATAATGTATTAACATTGTTCTAAAAAGTCACGACCCTTAAATATAATTTCCACGTTTCGATTCGACTATTACTGTTAATACCAACTGTCGGAAGATAAATCCATTAAACGACCTTATTTCTTACAACGACATATTAGTTCATTGAAATGTATCTGCCGATATTTTACTTAAACGCATATAAAACCAAAATAATTAATCGGCGTTCGAATGACTTGATAGGCGTTCTTGATAATCGTGTCTATCTCGTTTCGTCTAAGTTGCCATCAAATTTCGAATAAGGAAATAAAGTCTTAGGCTACAGAATATAATGTTGTCCGATTCGTCGTCCTTTGACAATCCGTATTACAAATCCGAATTTCCAGAATAACTGAAGTGTGTATGTGTTCATGTTTAAAGTCAACTGCGACGAAAAGTATTGGACATTTTCGAGCGTTTTTCACACGAAATACACGAGCGAATGCTTTTTCTTATACCAATGACGTTATTTAATGACGCAGTAGTTTGAATTATTATTCGGCCCGTCATAAGTGTTATCTTCTAATTTTGTTTGTAATACTTTGTGGTCAGTTAATAAAGTTATAAATTTATATTATAAATTATAATATAAATTTTATTATAAATTTATAATTTATAAATTTTATAAATTTTTATTCCATTAAGGCTAATTAATGTGAACAATTGTTTGTTTAATTATGAATATATATACACATAAATATACAAATATTATAATAAAGAAATACTAATTTAAGCAACTTACATTATTACAATTTTGGTACAATAATGTTTTACCTATTGTATAATACGTTCATGGAACACGTTTCGAATGCCAAAAACAATACAATTATTATATATGTACATTTTTTAAATTTTCATACAATACATCAATACATTAAAATATACACGAGGTTTCAAAACGTGATAAAATGTTATAATATTCAATTAGTTACCTTAAAATAAATACAACATTCTTATTAGAATATTTCAATTAATATTTTTATTTAATCAATTTTCCTAAATATAAACATTCCTATAACTTTGATCATCCAGTATTCACGTTTTAACAATACAAAATCTTCGCGTATAAACTTTTTAAATAATAGTCATTCAGAATAATTGGCGCAATAAATGTCGATATTTTCTAAAACTAGATAAATAATCGTAAGGAAAGTTTAGAGTATGATATTTGTCTTTGATTCGACGAACATTGTGTCACGCAATACGAAATTGTCGTGAACTTACGTATTATTCCGTTTGCTCAAACTTCTATAACACACCCTTGATCGACAATATAATAGAGAATTTAGAAAGTCGTGCAATTAAAACAGCGTGGATTGAATAAAGAAGAAAATACGTAGTGAAACCAGGCGAAATAAAAATACATGGCTTTTATCACTTGTCAATCGTCGTAATTTTATTATTATCGAAAACATTTTATTTAACTATATGTCTTCTTTATACTCTCGGAATTCACAACGAAAACACTCCTAATTATTTTTTACTTTGCTATGACTACTTATAAATATTGTCCTTTATGTATAAAATTTTAATTTTGAATTTTTACTACGTCAAAAAATCGTATTCTCTTATTTTTATCTTAATCGTTCGAAATACGAATACTGTGCCGTTAATATACATTTAAAAATATTAAATTTTCGTTTTTTTTTTATAAAAATTATAATTGAATCGACCTAGGATGGGGTTTTCATTATTTTTTCGAATATATTCGTAGTCATTAATTATTTCATTTTACGACACTGCCGTGGAATAAACAGGAATATGAATAACGAAAATCGTTCCAGGCTACGATGGATATAAATATGTTTTTCCAATAATTACATTAATCCGTTTCTTCTATTACTTAACATTTTGTATTGTGCTATTATACGAACAATTTATGCTGTTGTATTTAATCGTATAGGATGAATAATAAGACCTTTCATTAAAAATTGAGATTCAATTAAAATTATTAAAAGTCCGTTTCACGTTCGATCATCACTCCTTCTCCTACGTATCATAAAAGAAGTTTGAATAATGATTCATGCGAGCAAAACTACAAGACGCACAATCCTCATTAAACGACATGCGGGTTTCTGGTAAGATACGTGAAATTATAGACGGATAACGATTAAGTTATGTTTAATTGGAAAGAGGGAAATAGACAAAAATTATACAAATATATATATTTATATATATACAAAAATTAAACCGGTAATAAAAATATGGATTATAAACGACAAGATTTTTATGTGAGTTGTATATACCTATGTAAGGATTGAATGAGAGATTATTTAATAAATTTCCAAGATAGCATTTGGTGCATTATTTTCTGACATACGCTCTTTAAATTACCGATATGTTCATGAAATACTTTTCACGAAAGCTTTAAAATCAAAAAAGAATGCCAAAAACAACTGAATGATCGTCTGAATAAAAACCGACGACTGTCTGAAAAGTAACCAAAAGCACAACCTCGTCCGTGTTCGATTCTTTCGTCGATCTCTTTCATTGGCTTTTGTAATTCCCTCATCGAAGATTATGTAGTAGCGTTGAACTCGTACCTGTTGTATAGATATACATAGAGTGAAAAGTCGTATCATTTATGCTGTTATCGATTTGCTGAAATGACTTTATTATTGACGACTCGGTCGTTAGTTTTCGACACGACGCCGCAATATTTTCGTTTCGACTTACTACAATTTATTTCGTCGTTACTAATTAGTTCGTGAATTTTCATATTCAAAGATAGGAATTCACGATTCAACGTGACGCGATTTTTTTCGAAATGGAAATGCGCGTGAATTTTAAACGACCTGGCCGACCATATATGCGACTAACGAGGACTGTAGTGCGCGAAACTCACAAAAACCTGAAATCGCGTTTCCTTGTGAAACGAGAAAACCATTTGTTGAAGCGTTACGCACGCAGTTTAGGTGGTCGTAGCAAAACGCTGGATGTCTGTAGCGGCGTTAATCTAAATCCGAATAGCATGTGTACGAACGACAACGTAGACAGGAACGCAACAGATGAACGAGATATGATTGACGAGGACGGTAATCCACTTGATGACGTCAGAAATGATCACTGCGAAAACGACGTGCGTATAGAATTCGGAATTTCGCGATAACGGAGTGAACTTAACACCTAATCTTTTGTCGAAAATCACGTAAATTATTATTCTGAAAGAAACAATCGTATAGCGGCGTCATTGAAACAAACAAATTTGCAATCTGTATACGACAGAATTATAAAAAAACTACTTGGCAGTCCATATACAACACGGACAAAATACCGATCATGTCCTGTAATTTTTAATACGTACGATTGTAAAATCGATTATTCATAATTGTCAAATTAATTGCCAATTAACGCGAGTGTTGGTTTTAACTTAAGAAACGTTGTATAAGGCAATGCGATTATAAAAAAACGTTTCGTAGTATATAGAATACACGTAAATTACAAAAAAAGAAATACTAAAAATTAACGCGAATATTACAAAAAAGTGTAATCGTCGTAGACAATCTCACGATAGCCATAGCAATTATACGTGAAATTGACCAACGTTATTATATTTTAACCATATGTTTACGATATTGTTATAATATTAATTGGAAAAAACTCACTTGACTTTGCGTACACTATTTATTTTATTCGTCCCATCAAATGCGCAAATTACTGTAGAATAATAGCCTAATTTAATTATCGAATAACGTGATAAAATGTATTCGATATTCGTATGCAATAGAACTATAAGTTGGTAAATGGTGAGTCCTTACACGAGTAGAACACGAACTACGTAAATATCATTATAGACCGTTAGGCATTACGGAAATTTCGAAAAAAAAATTAATTAATATCCAGCTTTATTAGGACTTTGGACTGACAACTTATATGTGGTCGAAATTTGTTCGTTATTGCGTTTGTTGTATGTATTACGGCCAGAACGTTTTGTTACGTATTCATTATATTTTGAAAACACAATATACATTAACAGTAACATTGTACACTGTTAGCTGATATATGCAAAAGTCGTCCGTGTAGGAGATTTACGGCGCTAATAGCAAATTATCAAAATAAAATACGTTTTACTACACAAAACTTGTCAGCCCGAAGTTTGAATCAAGCGGAAAAGAAATTTGTTAGGTTGTACGCTTCTACGATAACGGCGTACAAATATAAAGATAATACGCTTTTCGACATTTCAAAACGAAAATTTCACACGATCGATTTCTCGGCCCTTTTTATTGGGCTCACCTATACACATTTTTATTGAAGAAAAATTTGGATACGTAGACCATTTTTGGTCGGTAAATTATAACCAGCTGTGATCAATTAACGGTACACGTCTTATACACGCATTTGAGTCGCGTCGTACCGTCATTGCTATCTTTAATTTATAACTTATTATAACCAAAATTTTAATTTATAGGACAATACGAAGTAATATGGCATTAACGATCACCGTCATTTCATTTATTAATTCGGTAACGAACATACAAATTTCATAGATCGATTTGAACGATAATCTTCATTAGATGTTTTTAAAAGGTTCTTTTTAAATATTTGTATAAAAAAGTTTACATTCAAAACACAATAATACGTACGATCATTGTATGTTAATTGAAATATCCGTAAATATTATCGTTAAAATTTCAATTTTCCACAATGGTTAAATCGTTTACTTTATTTCATTAATACCATCAACGAAACACGGCATATTTAATATCCGCGTACTCCACTAGATAGAGCTAAGCTATTTGTATTATATTAAACGATGTTTTAGTTATTTATGTTTTCTACTAAATAATATTTAATACACTAGTTGTAAAATTATCGTAACAATATTTTAAACAATATTTAAACAAGATTTCTCTAAATGTTTATAATTCGTTAACCTTTGATTATAAAGTCAGTATTCTGAGAATATCAGGCGTCAGTTAGGTTCTATTAAAAGAAAACTATAAAATATTTGCATTTAATATTTTTACACAAAACAAACAAATATTTAAAATAATTACGTAAACAATTATGGCAATTATGATGTGTGTGCATATCATTATATAATAGTAATAATAATAACCGAAAGATATTAATTAAAATTATATTTTTAGCGAGATTCAATACAAATATTCAATTTTATATCTGAATGGTGTAATAAAAGACATTTTCATTACTTTCAGGATACATTTTTAAAAAAGTATTAAAAAAACCCAGTAATTCATCAGTCTTGGATAGAATACGATAGATTATAAGAAAATACCATGTGTACATTGTTCTAATAAATTATATATACTTTATCGATATTTGACCAATTTATAATGAAAAACGCATAATATTCGTACATATGCCCTTAATACTTCATGTTACAACTATATTGTGAGCGCAACAACTGTTATTTCACAATACTTGTTTTAAAATTATAAAAATTTTATAAAGAAACTCTTCTTGAGTATTACATTGTATAAAATAAATACGCGTACGTATAATATTAAAAAGGCTCGATATATTTTTTTTTAAATTTAAAAGTATATTTCTTTATGATTAAAAAAAACACAGAACCAAATAAACGTATTAATATTTTTCCGATAAAAAAATAAAATCTTAGAGAAAAATATTGAAATTACTATACAAATAATTTATTATTTTTCTATTTATTACGAGAGAAACGATAAATTTTATGGTTATGTAATAGATGATGTCGAGTATAGGTAAACTTTTCCTTTGATATTTATTATATTTAGTATATTTTATATAGTGTCGTCGTTAAGGTCGTTCGTGGAAATAATAACAAAGCTCGAAAACTCTTATTCAATGACCAGTAAGATTAATGTTGAACAATTGAAAGGGCGTTCAATAACATCAACGTCAAAATTCCGAAAGTGGACATACGGTATGTTTATAACGAATAATAATGAAGAAAACACCAAGGAATAGTATTCATAAAGTAAAGGATTGGAAAGTTAGTTGACATGAAGTTATTTCACCTTTTAACTTATCGGCTTATTTCCATTATCGTTGATTCAAACGTAAATTATTATAATTTATTACATTATGCGTAACTAAATTACCGTATTCGAACACTTATTGAACAGTATATATTGAGTTTTGTTTAGATTCAATATAAATGCTTTAGATTTTACGAATAGAACATAATTTTTAGTTTTTCGATGAGCAAAGGAATTCTACATATTAATTCAATAATATTCCTGAAAAAGGGTACTACTTAAAATAAAAATTCATTAAAAAATAATAAATAAAATCTACGGTTTTTTTATCTTCACCAATATTTTCAACATTTTTATTATCAGCAATTGCAAATCTTAACGGATTTTTTTAACATAATATAGCATCATAATAACAACTGTTAAAATAATAATACGACATATTTATAAATAACGGGTTTTTCGATACTTTTCGGAAAAAGTTTTTTTTTCAGTTCGATTTGAACCGCTTATGCAGCCGAAATCAATTTACAATTATTAATATATTTAGAGCAACACCTCGTAAAAATCATATTTTAATATTCCAATCCATCAAACGATTTTTGTGAATTACTCTGCATTGTAATACGAATATCCACCTAAAATTATCAACCAATTAATATGCTTTTGATTGTAATTTTAATAATCCAAAATGTAAAAACTATTAAAATTCCGCAAAAGAAATATTTTCCATAAAATATATACGTAAAAACGAATTTTTTTCAAATTTTGAAAAGCGTATTTTTTATATGTATAATATACTTATTTCTTATATATTCCTTGCGTTGTTGTATTTTTATTTTTAATTTATTGAATGTATTTGCCAAGTTTTTTATTACAATATATCAGTGTAGGTATGTAGTGTGCGTTCAGGATTTAACGAATAATTTATAAATATATGCTTTTTAAACATTCGAGTAATTTAATATTTTATTTATGTAATTCCTGGAACACATTCGACAATAATAATTCAAACATAGCGTATGTATATGGAGTACAAGTTCGATATTTTTATACATAAAAATAATTTTTACTCTTTTTTTTTCGCGAAATAATATTTGACTTTTGTATTTGTTGTTGGTTTACATATTTAAAGTGAACCTCTTTATTTTATTGCAATTGAATTATTTCAATAGCTAACCATACGATGTAAATACTATTTAAAAACATGCCGTAATTGAAATTATTTAAAAGTTTTCGTAAATAAAAATTTGTGTGTATATATATATATATATATGTTTTATGGTTTAATGTTATGTGAAATTTTTATTAATGTATACAAAAAAATATGAAACAATGCCTTATAGATTTTCATGTAGACTTCTTATAAGAATACAATCAAATTCATTTTTCGAAATTATTTATACATAAGAAAAATATAAACGGAATGGAAAAGGAAAACTGATAGGTGTTTAAGTGAGTTAAAAACAAAAAAGTGTTCTTACCTTTTTTATTTGTCAAATTACCCCAAAATCCTTTTAATAGTTTTAAACGTCCATATACAATGAATGATAAAGCACAATTGTACAATTTTTTCAATTAATTTATGTATTGGTACGATCAATTTTATAACGCACAAAAATATAGTATATATACTACTGCACCACGCACATATTTATGACAATTTTTAAATTAAATTTAAAATAAAATTTTTATTTAATTTATTGTTTAGTTTTTATTCAGATATTTCTTACAATGGTGACTGTTGCAAATGAATTGGAAACTATCCCTTAAATTGTATCTGGATTATTTATCATCATATCGTAAAACGATAAATACGGAGATTTTTTTTGTTTGGCGATTTGTTTCATCGTAAATAATAATTTACGAAATTCAAGTTTCAGGTTACCTGTTCAATGTTCGTGAATATGTGACGTTCGAAATCATTTTCCACTTCAACCATTACATAATTATTTCATTATTTATTTACGTGGAGATTGTAAATGGCTAGATTGATGAGCCATTAAATATTTGCATTCGATTGTGTTCCTGTAATTGCATTATTAACTTTCCTCAATGATCGCGTTAAAAGTAAATAACAATAACGGCTAACTTTTCAGACAAACGCGCATATTTCGCAACTAGACTAGCATTAGCTAAAGTGAAAATATGAACTACAATGTATACTTGACGATTCCGCCAGGTGTAACCCCGTAACGCTTTTTGTTGTTGAAATAAAAATAATATTCAATAATAAATTAAAAACGATTTCATTCGTATAATCAAGTTGATTCGGCAAATCCCAAATGTGTTATTATTAGAAAACATCACACCATTTTTCGGCATAAATTTTCAAAGTTTTAACCCTATATGTAACATAAGTAACCTAATAAATAATATAGAACATTTTAGAGTATAAATTAAAATCAAAACCAACAATATTTACTAGAGCAATCCAGTTCATAATTGAGTGGTTTTTCTAGTAGTATTTAATTAATTTTAACAGACATTGTCGATTAGAATTTTAAATATTTTGACGAAGTCTTTAAAACGTCAACTAATAGGATGCTTTCTTCTTTCTCTCTTACGTATATATAATACATGTAAGGTTCGAAGTTTTTCTGTCTAAAATACAAAAACAACCTCTGGATATCGTTAAAAATAAATACAAAACTAGCTATAATAATAATAATAATAATTTAAATAATAAAAATAATAATAATAATAATATGCTGATATGATCGTCATTATTTTAAATAATTACACCGTCGCAGTATTAATAATATTAACCTACTAAAATAACGCCTTCAAAATCTATGATTCTACGGAATCATCATCCGAATTGTTTCCCAGTTACGAATAAAATTATTCAGTATTATAATAATAATTTTATTCATTAATCAATAATTTTATTTTATATTCGCTATAATTAATTGCTGGGCATCCTCATATGTCTTATTAATTAATGAATTAATTAATATTTCTAATGGATTGCGATAACATATACCTATATACATATATACGTATATGTAATACAAGTTTTATCTTTACGTTTAATTATTAAAATTTATTCTTTAGCTCGGTATGCCAAATAATTATAATTTCGAATATTCCGGAACATAGTCCAACACAATTTATTAGGTGTATATTTTTGTTTAAAAATCGTAGACGTATATAAATAATATTTATATGTAAATAAAATATTCAAACTTACGATATCTCGACAATGGTCATATGCCAAATTATTATGACGATTATATAATAGAAAATATTCTTTATCGACTCAGTACAAATTTGTATCCCGTTGACGTTGTCGGCTATAATATTTTATCGATATTTCTATACCTTTAACACTATGTCGTTTTAAAATCTCCGATTTTTTCGTGAACCTTTTTCGAACGAAAAGCGTGAAATATTTGTGGACATAAAACAACGGACAAGTCAATTTGTTTTCATTTTAACCGCGTTTATGAGATTAAAAGTTACTTTAAAAGATAAAAATTGAACAAGTACTTTTTCAAACCAGTATTTTATTTTACATTCGCGTTGAGTTCAATTGTACTTTTTATTTCACAAAATAAGTTTCTCGTTGTCGATAGAAATATATACACATTTAAAAAGTATACCCCTTTTTATTATTTGTAAATTAAAACACGTACGGATTCTCGGATGACTTAAGTCTTTGAATAATGTTTTATACTTATTATACATGACCCAGACTTTTTATTACATCATTGATGATTCACATCTGATTTAAATACATCGTAGTTATTTTTAAAAACATTTTACGCGATAAATCAAAAACAAAATAAGTCCGCATATACTGTCTAATATCTGCAAATGTATTTGATATTATTATTTGGCAAGATTCTTGCTCATTAAGCACCTATTAACTTTAAAACTCGTCATTCTTGTATATTTCTGATTTATTCGATTTCTTAAAACATGTTTTTTTTATACACTGCACACACGTATGTGGTTAGTGAGTGAATCGGATGAACCTCAATACGCGAATGTACCCGAATTGCTTATCAAGAGCGCCTCGCAATGGCTCAATTATTCCACGGAAAATATATTTAAAATAATTACTCGATATTTACACATAGTTAATTAATCGATTATCAAGCTGTAATGATATGCATCCACATCGTATTTACAGTCAATATAGTTATTTAAGTCGTTTATTCTGATGTAAAAATATAACGCAAACATTATATAATTTTGTTTCAATAAAAATTAATTGACGTTGGATCTCCTTAGAATATCGTCCATAATATAACGAATTATACGAACATACATGAGTCGTATTCACAAAAAGGATAAAAAATCATAAAAATATAACAAAAAAATTATTAACACGCAAGAGAGTTGACGAGCATTTGGGATAGGTATACGTAACTGGATAAAACGAATATTATGTCGAAGGACGAATCATTCCCACGAAATACCATAGCCAACGTAAATACGTACAATTTTATTTATACCAAAGGGATAGACACAAAGGATATAAATATAAACCAAAACATCTATAACAACTTGAAAACTGAGCACGTCGAATTCTACATCGAGAAGATAATGACTAATCTATTAATTACCATGAATTGACCGTGCTGATGTTGTATATGACAAAAATTACGCACGAAGTTTAGCAGAGAAAAGCCTTTTGTCCAACAGAAAGAAACCTCTCGCCTAGCAACTAGGGGACTGTTGTTTCCTCGTTGAACAGAGAAAAGTCTCACGTCTCCCCGTCCACGATAGAGAATATTATCGTAGGCGCTAACAGGGTGTACTTGAGAAAATTTCAGCAACGAGCTTTAACTCTTTCCAAAAAGTCGATATTCTGAGAAACGAATGTTGTTACTCATCAATCACTTTGATTCTTTTATCATTGTCGGTATATTCGGGAACCGAAGATACCTACCCAAAAAGTTGACTCAATCCTTTACATGTTCTGTTACGTTTTTAGACTAAAGAATTCCACACGGTTAGCTAGGAAAGCGATTATTATTTATCCAATTTTGATATTAATTGTATTCAATTATTTTCATTGTTTTCAATTACCTATACATTACCTTACTTATTAATACATTGCCAAATATTCCCCAGACTACAATCTGGAAATTTAATTATAATAACTCAATAAAATAACGCACCCCAAACCTTATATTGGCATCTTTCCATTTATTATTTTTTTAACTTTCTATTTTATTTCTTTATTTTTTCAGTTATTACAAATAAAATCGTCTATAAAGCATTGTATAATAAATAAAAGATTATACTATGTTTTCGAGTCAAAAACGTTTTCTTATTCATACATAAATACGAATGAACATTTTCGAAACGATTATTTTTTCGAGTTACAAATTTAACGAGATAAAAATTAACGTTGTACTCTCAGCGACTATATACTTCTTATTCGAACTGTAAGCGCACGTATATAAATAAGTAAAGAAAAAGGAAAAATTTAATTATTTCGCCATTCGATTTCGTACGTTCTAAATTTTTCGAATATATTTTTCTTATTGGCAATACGTAATATAAAATAGAAAATTTACGTTTAATATACGTACATTATAAGTCAAAAGTATTTTATTTAAATTTTTGTAGTATTTCTTTTTAATGTACAGTTTTAAACTATAGGTATTTTGTTATTATTATATATGTCGTACATACGAGAAGTTCGTGTTGACCTGCTGTATTCGAATTATCTGCCAGTTGGAGTGATAATTAGATTATGGAGTTATTATCGCCAAGTTTGCGTGCGATAATTTTCGAGTACAGCAAATCGATATGGATTTTTTCAATACGCATATAATTCAATCGCATTCGTCTAGAAATCGCTTACGAATTCGTATATCGTTTTTCTTATGTTTTATACCAGCACCTTATAATATATTATACTCGTAGTTTGTGTGGCTTCCATATTAAGTGCGAACGTGAAATAAAACTAAAAACCTAATACTCGATGAACGTAGTCAACGTTAAATAACATACCGTTAACAAAAGAACCGATAATATAATGATAACTATATAACAATACAGGTCCTTTAGAATGTTACGAGAATACTGAAATCGGTCGTTTCTTTTTGAGCCACTCGACCGTCTTCGCAACTAATTCCTTTAGTGGAATCTTCTCGAAATACACACGCGTTTGTTATTCAATATATCTCGGAGTTCGATTGATCGACGTTCACATATTTTTCAATCAACTCTCCTCCCCCCCCGCTTTACGATTATATGGCAAATGCGTATAACTAACCTGTTCTGTACAAATAATTTAAGGGGACTCCTCTCGGGAAATCAAAATCTGGAACTCGTCACTTCTTGCGATTTGTTAATTAATGATTAGCACGTCTGAATATTCCCTGGGATATCTCGTCAAACGTTCAAAAAATTGATAATATTATAATGACAGTGAAGTAGAAACGAAACTCCAACAAAATTACGATGACAGTTTACTTTCGTTACAATATTTAAATAATTATTTAAATATAAGTAGAAAATCCGTCATGATGGGAGCAGAGAGAATTACAGGCTTTATTCTGAAGTGTTTACAAGTTATCATGTTCCTAAATAAGCAACTTAAATATTTTTGATGTTTTTACGAATTCAGAGGCTAACTTTTCACTTTAGAGTTTACTTTAACCGTAATCATATAGAGATAGTTTTAGAAAATTTGTAACATTTGTTGTCATCGCATAAAATTTGTTTGATAACCTTAATATTGGCCACGTGGGAATTAGTCGCTTACATTTTACGTGCCAATGTCAAATATTATTTTCTATCGGCTATAAACATATAACGAAAATTTTACCGTTGATAATACTTTTATGAATCGTAAGCGTTTAATTAACAATGAACGTTTAATACTATTCTAATTGAACATTTTTAATAGGATCGTATGACTAACTGTTAATTATTTAGCTCATAAATATTGAATCACTCACAATGACCTCCATTATTATTTGCAAACGAATAAAAGGTTTTGATAAGAATCAATAATTTTATCTTACATATTTCAGTTTAAAATAATTGACAGTTAAAGTTTACTATGAAATTATAAGAAATTAATAAATATTTAAAATGTCTACCAGCTACCGGTTTTTTTGTTTTAATTTTATAATAACTTCTTGATTATAGAAATTAATAAAAATTAAAATAAAAGTTATCTCTACTTAATGAATGAAACAGATACAATATTATATTCGCCTCATGTAATACACCATATTTCTTATAGATTTCATTTATGGAATACAAATGTTTAATATACCGTCTGCGTTAAATAATTCGTTTATAATTAATCGACGATTTTCAAACGGCTACTCAATACATTTTACTGTACTTAGTTTCCTGAAATTTAAAAATGAAACACCTTGTAGCAATTTTACAGTTTTTCCGTTTTCATTCGTAATCTAAAACGATCTATATTTACTAAATAAACTAATACGCACACGGTAACCGCTATACAAAACGCCGAATCGAGTTCGAGAAAGGGTCTTCCATTCTCCAACTTACACCACCGCGGGGAGGACGACCTATCAAACCATTACCGGTAATCAGTTAACGCCTCGTTTCAGTGTCACCGGTACGTTCACAGCCGTCGAAGCCGTGCATTCGCGACGCAGTTTTTTCGTTTTGTTCGTGGTGACTTGCATTTTTCGTCACTTTTTCGCCGCATGAATTCTATGGCGACGATTCCGATCATTCATGTCATTTTTCGTAAGCTGATAGAAATTCGTTTCGTCTTGTTTGGCGCGTTGTCGCATTCTGCCATAGCGTTTTCCTATTCCCACTTATGCATTGTCGTTGTGTCCGTACTCTCGACGTTTAAACACGTTTAACGTCATAAACGTTTCGGACAATTAATCTATTTGGCGTACGTGGTCGTCGCTCAAAATTATCGCCGAATAAGAGTTGTTTGGAACGCGTCTCGGTATTCGCGCCCGTCGCTCACAGTCCTATCCGTCATTCACTAGAGTAAAATTTACTCTACTCTCTAGCCTATTGTACTAAATTCGTTGATATTTATATTGTTATTATCGTTTATTATTGTTACGTCATAAAGACATTTAATAACCTTAGTTTAAGTAATTCTAGCGTATATATCTATTATTCTTTGTACGTAAATATATGTCAATAAAAAAAAAATATAAATTATTATTTTCGTTAATTCTCATCGTTGTAAAATCGGTAATCTCGTCCACTTTAAAACGCGAGGCGGTGTAGCCAGCCGTCTTTCATTCATACGAGCTGTCTTGTAGCAAATAACAGAACATTAAAAATCAATAACGGCCGTAACATTTAAATAAATACGTGTTTATTTAAAATCGTATTTTACGTTCGAAATTGTAGTGCTTCGTTATTGTGAAAACAAGCCACAAAGCTAAAAATAATAATAGCCCTTATCTTTTGAGATACTAATAAATAACGAATTCAATGTTTGAACAACAACATCGTCTTCTTTAAAATTAATTTATTTTAAAACGGACGTGCTTTCAATTCACTAACATTTTATATTGTTTTCCAAAATGTTCAAATTCGGTATTGTTAATGTTTATATTCGGTCATTCAACATAACGGTTTTTCGATAACAAAATAATTTATTTAAAATTTCGTTTCGTACATTATTTAATTACTTTGAGAGTTATCGTGAATTGTTTATTACCTCATCTTTAATAATAGCTTAAAATAGTTATTATTGTTTGTGTTATATATGGCGATAATTTGTAAATTGCTTACGTATAGTGATACATATACGTAATACCTATGATAATATTTGCATCGTGGAATCAAATATATCACGCGACAGGGCCACAAATTTATGAGCGAACATGTCATTTGTTAATCGGAATAATAAAATAAAACGAATTATTGGCATTGACAATTATATGGATTTCATTCAGAGACATTTTATATAAGGTTTTTATAGAAACGTTACAATATGTTACGATCGTTACACTAGTACACTAGCTTCTTAAAATAAATGTTCACCAAAACCAAATATTAAATGGATTGCAGAATTATTGTTCAAATAATATTTCCAACCGTATATATATATATATATATTATTTCCATCTTATTTCCAACGAGTATACCCTGACATTATGTTTATATTTAGTTTAAAACGTAGAATCAATAAGAGTTCATCATAACAACTCATACACTTTATGTGTAACGATCCTAAACTTTCTGTGCGTGTAAAAATAAATTAATTCTTTGATTCTTTGTTTACAATATTTGATGTACAATAATTTCCGATGGAGTAAAAGGCAATGGACAAGTGCAACGTCAAATTGTATACACCGATTTATTTTTCGTTGGTTTTTTTTCTATATAATTTATAGTGAAAGTAACGAGATATTCAAGTCAATATAACCAATAGACATTTCAAGATTTCGTCGGTGTTCGTACTTGAAACGGACGAAACAATCTTCAACAACAGCCGTTATTCATCACTTTACAAAACAACGTTTCCATTTAGGGAACTCCTATTATTCGTAGATATTTCCAGAATTATATATCAACGATAACGTTCGACATTTCATTTGTTTGTAGTTCTATGATTTCATAATTATATATGTTTCTAGATTTAAGTTAATGTTATGTGAACTTTAATTTTTATTAATCCGCTATAACTTTGTCTTGAAAATTATTCAAATCTAAAGTGTGAGCCGGGTAGATTCGAGTGATATGATCGGTTAAGAACCGCATATTAAAGATTTGCGTATTCTGCTTACGTATACAACCCGGTATATAAATTAAACGGTAAAGATGTATTTATTAAATTCGAAATTTTCAAATCTTTACAAGTAAAAAAATTTTTTTATCGCCACGCAATGAACATATTATTATCGTTGATTAATATCAATAAATTACAAATCGTATAACCTAATTTATGAGTACCGGTATATCAAAGAATCATAGCGATAATTTTGATAAATGATGAATGATGAATGCAAGTTATATGAATAATTATTATTGAGTTTATAAAAAAATGTTTCTATCAACCATTAAAACAATTTAGAATCAATTGGAATTTAGATAGTAATATGGCAATTAAAAATATTGCAGATTTGAAATAAAAAATACTCTCAAATCTTAACATTATTCAAATGATAATGTTTAAAATTTTTTAATTAAATAAAAATTTAAAATTTTTAGGACGCTTTCAAAAAATTTACCCGAAACAAAAATGATGTAATTATATCAAAATCACATTACGAAAAATCGAATAATCATATTTTGATCTATCACATATGTGTATTATCTCAAAAAACAATAAAAGAAAAGAAAAGATAAAAATTAAGATAGAACGGTAAGAGGGTAAGAGAATATGTTGGAAAAGTAAGGGAATGTGTGGGATACCTGGATGGTTGGTGAAAAGGTGATAGGGGAAAGTTTAATAATTCATTAGAGTTATTTTGTTCGAGGTCGTGAATACGAAAATTATTCGAGAACGTAATTAAGAAAAGTTATATATTTGAATATAATCAGAGTGTTCGAATATAATTAATTATGAGTGTTAGATAAACAGAATCGTATTCTCTTACCTAGCGACTGTACTCGAATTCTTTGGTCTAGACACACGAGAGGTTGTGCAGAGGTATGAGGAAAAAGGTTGGGTCAATGCTTTCGTTTCAGGAATTTACCGACAAAGTTGAAATAACAAAGACGCAAGTAAGTTGGTGAAAAATGACTGTACTTTTCCCTTGGAATACCGACTCTTTGAAAATTGTTGATGACTCGTGGCTGGAACGTCGTTATGTGTAGTGGACTTGCGCTTTGAGAGACTCCTCTGCTTCGCTCGACGAGAGATTTCTTTTCTGGAGAAACTCTCTCTAACGCGTGAGTAGACGGGAGACTCGTCACTGCTGGACGGAAGAGTCCCCCTACTCAACCAGCAGTCCGTGCTGACTGCTTGTCTGGCAGCCCACGCCGACTGCTCCTCACTACTGTAGATTGCCCTCGATTGTCCTGGACTGCCGCAGAAAGAGGCATAATTTTTGGCTTATATAGGCTTCGTGGGGTCATGTCCCCATAGAAATTTGGCACAACTGATGTTGTGACGCTTGTGTTGTTAGCCTCGGTGGTTGTAACCCTGGGTTCCTTTGTTTGGTTGTTTCTGTGTAGGCTTTTTAGTTTCGGCGTGTGAAAGTATCTCACGTTGTGTGCGATTTACTGTTATTAAGTCACTAACCGTTTTGTTCGGCATTTTTCCTGTATATTAATACTTATTATTTTTCGACTATGCTCTCTGTACAATTTGTTCATTTACTAGTGATTTGCACAGATAATCGATTTTATCCC
This sequence comes from Geopemphigus sp. TES_GeoC_2020, assembly GCA_025469175.1. Taxonomy (NCBI): domain Eukaryota; kingdom Metazoa; phylum Arthropoda; class Insecta; order Hemiptera; family Aphididae; genus Geopemphigus; species Geopemphigus sp. TES_GeoC_2020. The sequence continues at coordinate 18,154 of JAIPRN010001989.1, read as the reverse complement.
TTCTTTTTTTGACCTTGACTCAGGCGGTGGGGCGATTCACTCTTAGCTAGTCACCAACCCTTACGACTGACATTCTTTATATATGTTTTTATTTATTATTTAGAATGCGCTTTATGTACGATTTATCTGATATAGTAAATTCTACTCTTTATGTACGAATTTTCGGTATTCCAAGCAGATCGAGGGACAGTTCGTTTTAATATGAAATCTTAAATTATTTGGGTACAGTATTTTTTACATAAACTATACTACATTCATTACATACATGAATTTGTAAATGCCCTAGATCTATATTTTGAAGGAAATTATAGAATTAAGAAAACACGTAGCAAAAATATATGTATGAATTATATAAAAAATTATGAAAAAGAAGTGTAAACACTATAAATGGTAACAACAAAGTAATAATTTTTTTTAGAAATTATATTGTAACAAATAACACTTATTATAAATAAAAGTACCACGCAAATATTTGAAGCGTTTATATATTCAGAAATTTCAAATAATTTTATATAGGAACCCTTCTTTAGGTACTCGAAATAATATATTTATTTTTTATTTATTATAACGAGGAAAAAAAACGTTTAAATCATGTCAGTAATATGAAAAGGAAATTTTAATAACGCTCATAACCATATTTTGAAAATCTGAATCTGTCTATTCAAATAGATTGTACAGATATTGAATAATTTATTAATACGTGAGACATGTCAAAGTTAAATCAAAAAAAATATTTCGATAGGGGAATATATATGTATCGCATAAATCGCGAACCAACAATAAAATACACTATATTTAAAAGTACAACGTGACGTTCTGCATTCTACTTAAGCCATAGTAGTATTAAACTTAGCGTCGCTCAAATTGGCTTATCGAATACCGTGGTTTATAATTGCCTACGAATTAAAAATATTCATAACACTCTGAAATCTTCATCTAAGCTTTTCCTACTTGAGCTTATATCTGCGGAACCCAATGTTTGATACGTTTTTTAATTGGTTGTATATTTAATAAAATAAAAAAAATATCAAGGTACTCAAATTTTGTAAATGAAAATACAAATTTCTTAAACCATATTTTATAATTTTGTTATCATGTCTTTTCTAATTTTGGTATATTTTATAATTTATAACATCAACATTTCCTATTTAATAAAATACGTTTGATGTATTTAGAAATAAACTTTTTATATATAAGTAGAAAATATTGAAGTGTAAACAAATTCAATAAATTAACACCGTAATTTTACAACCATTATTTTAACTATTTTAACTTAAAAATTCAGAATAGTGTCATATCATGAGACACCTGACAAAAATGAAACTTGATGGCCTAATAGGAACGTAGTTTTAAAAATTACGGGGTGGTCTAAATATTCAGGATATTACCAAAATGAGAATTGTTAAAAATAGATATCATTGATCTTTTATTTTCCTTGAAAAAGAAGTCAATGTATGTCGTTATTAAAAAAAAATTAATTTAATAACAACACGTTTGTAAAACAATTGTTTACCATATAATGTTCAAAGTGTATTGTATGTATATTTGTTTTATTGAAACAATATAAGTTTAGACAAGGAGTTTCCGTGTAAGGATTATTCGGGAATATCACATTTTTAAAAGGACCCTGGTTGCCGCATATACAGAAAAAACCCTAAAATTCTGGAATGCGAGTACTATGTTACGACTTGAAATGTCTACGAAATCATTAAAAAAATGTTCAAGCTGAAAAACGATTTAACAAAAAACTGACTTGTTTTCTACGCGTGAGCGGTGCTATACCTACTTAAATAACGACGAGATTTGAAATATTTACGAATCCAACGGATGTCCGGTCAAATACAAGATACTGTTAACCCGCGTCTATATTAATTCTGGTTTTAGTCCTTTTTTTATTTCGGATCTGTCGCATCCAATAGTGCAAATAAGTCCATATTAAACATGTACATATAACACATCTAACCGGTCAATGTACCGTTATTTATAATGAATGGCGATAATACAATCGCCGTGTACGAGAGTGTTTAACATACTTAATATCCGGGATGAGACCATACGCACTCATTTTCATTACATAATCCCTCGTACCGTGCATAAATCCGGAACTGTTGTGAATACAATATTGTGCAGTAAAATTAAGTATTTACAGGAATTGGATGTCAATATACTTTAGCGTGTCGCGACAACGCTGCACTCAAAACACACACACACATACGAGCGTGCGAGCGCTAGCACGTTAGTTTGGCAACGACTTTTTCTATACATTATTTAGTGAAACACGATTTTCAACTCTCGAAACACCGAAAGCCTGGGGCACACAGTCGCGTTACCACTATGCGCGCATATATACCAATACTACATATTGTATAACCTGTAGATATGTATGATACGTTCTATATCTCTGTATATTAAGAACCTTATAAACGAACGGTAGGAGTGTAATAATAACATTATTATTAGTATCGGTGTAATCGAAATGATGATTGGTTAAATTACTCTACGAATCACAAAAGATTTGTTATACGTAATTTATATTACATTTTTATTGAAACAATTCGATATCACGTTTGTAGGTGTCTGAATAAACACATAATGCCACTAGATTTATCATTATATACAAAATCGTTTGTTTTGTTTTTGTTTTATATAATTTTAAGCATAGAATATATCTTATTATAGTATAAATAATACTATAATGTTTATAGATATTTAGCGTCCTATTGAAGTATTTGAACTTTCACGAAATTAGTTGTGCCTAAATTATATAATCTTTGATAGCTTAACCAAATTTTTGTAGACTACGTAAATTTTTTTCTTTTAAAAATAACCATATATGCTAAATAACCTACCGAAAACTGTTACAAAAATGATGTTTTTATAATAATAATTCAATAATAACAAAATATTATAATTATTAAAACAGTATAATAATGAAAACGTATTAAAAATTAATTAACAAATTATATAATTACTAAATATTTTAGCACTTTTGGCCTAAATAAAAATACAAAATAAAAGAAATATTATTATATATACATAAATACATACACACGTATATATATTTGTTGAAGTATAATCAATAGTACTATTGCAAACAAAGTCTAGAAATGTATACTCTTAAACAATTACGTAAAAATTTTTATTTAATCCGAAATGTATATCGTTTTTATCGTTTTAACTAATTTTTAAGAATTGTATGTGAAGTAATCAGAAAAAGTAGATCATTTATTAAATTGAACATAAAATCACGTAGCTTATTTCCCATCAGATGTCTAATCGAGTTTTCATATAATTGATCCATTCATGTTATTTTTCACAAGTTGTACATAGTACATTGTATTTTTCATAAATAAATAAACGTTTTTTTTTCATAAATTTGTGTCATAAATAATTTTTTTATTTCTTTTTTATAAATTTTCAAACATTTTTTACATATATTGTTATATTGTTATTTGTGTACCTATGAAACAAAATGTATAAATTTTATAACAAGCGCGGCGGAATATATAGGCAAAAATGGTGCATAACTATGTTGAGTACAAATCACGCACATTTATTGCATAGTTGTTGGTTATAGAATACTTATATGAAAATATTTTAATTTGTTGTGACGTTTTTATTGAAATTTCATGCTTGGAATTGAGCGACCATTTGAAGATAATAAATCTCGACACAGCATAATTATCAGTGGCAACATGAACTTTATATATAGAGCCTTTCAATAAATGTTTAGCCTCCACCCAAGGTAATTTTATGGTTTTTTATATTACAATTATATTTGACAATACACAAATTACCTTCAGGGTATTAATAATTCATAGATTTTATAATTCTGTTTTATTCACCCGTTGTTTCAGTTTATTCATTACAAATATTTGATTTCTCATTATAAATAACAGATACAAAAACATTACATTTTTTATATTATTAATTAATTTCAATTTTTAGAGGTATTTGATTAATTTCATACATTATTTAATCGTTGACTGTGTCGATACGTACTAAGGCAAATTCCTACCTTTTATATTTTAAACGTCCTTTTCCTTTGCGTAAACTTAGAACGTACATTTTAATTTTTACTCTGTCAACATTGAAAATTGTCCATGTAAGTGCGTATAATTGATTATATTCCACTAAATCATTTATATAAAGAAAAAAGAATCTGTAATCACTCCACTAGACTCGTGCTCGTAACATAATATCTCAATTATTAATACCGACAATTTTTTTTCATACTTAATTTTTTTTCTTGTTTTTTTGTTTATTTATCGTATATTATAATAAGCGAATTACATGTATCGTATTTTATTAAATTGTATTTTTATACTACTAATACTCCGAAAAATATACTTTTTTAAATTAAGTTTCATTCTTTAATCTCTCTCCAATATCGACGGAAAAAATTATTCCTGATGTTACTTTTATGTAATTATGTTTAAATCGTTTTATATTATTTTGATAATAATAAGTAAGTTGTTTATATTTTAAATAAATATAAATGGTTTACATAAATTATTAAATATTTAGTTATTGTTGTGGAATATTTTTTTTTTATGGACTATATGAATAATTCGCTAATTGACATTCTATATATTCTACCAATGCACATATACTGCATTTAACTCTAGAATTTATAAGGCTTTTTATTTGCTATTAAAGATTCCCAAATAAAGTAAATTTCCTTAGCTAATCAGAAATTTTAACCGACACTCTATGAATAATAATCAACAAATTTGGTCGTAAAGTCACAAGTATAAATATTAATAAATATTTTACAATTAATAATGTTTGATTTATTTATACGGATTTATGACGATATATATATTAAACGCCTTAAATTAATTTGATTCTGTGTGTTCTTTACATTAAGATGAGTGCGTGTATGCATGTGTGTGTTCCTATAGATATGTCATTTTCTTACCGTAAATTCGAAGAGTAAAAATAAACTTTATTTGAAGAAAAACTAAAATTTATCATAAGTTTTTGTCTCACGTCACAATAAAATTAATAATTTTTTGATTAAAATTTAAGTACGTCAAATTTCAAAGATTCAACTCACATTATGAAGCCAATTTTAAATATTATGTTTTATTCAATAACGTTTCTTTGTATTATAATTATTTAAGGTTCATCTAAGCGAATTAAAGTACATAAATAAATATAATTTCAATATAGAAAATTATTAAAAATTATTTGAATAAAAATATACTACCAACTTAAATATAAATAAAATTATAATTATTTTATGGCCAGTTGTCATAGTCACTGGTGAAAATATAATTTTAAATACCTAAAGATTAATTCCCGTGCCTAAAAAAAATCAGTACGCCAATATTCCTTATGTTAATTCACTTGTTATGAGCAAACATAACATCAGTTTTCAATTCCATATAATAGAATATTTGATGTTTAAATATGAAAATAAATTGCTATTTATTGAATAAAAATTTAAAGATTTCAGAAAAATTTTTTAACTGTAATATTACATCGAGTAGGTTGATTTATCTCTTATGTAAATTACATTGTATACGCAGCGTAGTAGCGAAATCCCTAGTAATAGCCATCAACTAAAACTGTTTCAAAAGTTTATAGAGGTTGGAAAAATTAGATAAATCTCTGTACCAATTATTACGAAAACCTTTGTAATCTACGTAGTTTTGAGTTATCGTGAAAATATGGAAATTATCGCGAGTCCGCGAAACTTCACAAGAAGTTACTGCTTTTATAAAAATACGTTATTTTTTTGTTTTCGAGAAATTCGTTAAGAAATAAACAATAAACAATTTATCTCTCGATGACATTGGTCGTTATTTTTTTTTTTGCTACTTCTTTACCAATAACTTTTTCACATATTTTTAAACATAAAAAGTGACGGTATTTACAATAATTCCAAATGTGGCAACAAATATTCTGATATAAAAAACAAATATTTTATCTCTTATATGGAAATAGTTGTAATTTGTAATTCGTTCATAATACAACGTTTGAAATTCTGAAAACACAAAATTTTGCCATTAATTAAAATATTAAACGCTTATAATAATTTTTTGGCTTTTGAGAATTTTGAAATTTACGTAAGTATATAGTTATTCATTTTTCTATCATAAACTCAGATTTTAAACACAAAAATCCTCCCTGTTAAGAACTAAAGTATCCATATCGGTGTCTAAATAATATTTCTTTCAAAAATACCACTTATTTTATATGTATATACTTCAGTTCCGATTTCGTATAATAAACTGTAAATTATATTTTTCAAATAATAAAAATAATAAAAGTAAATTATTTCCTCAAATCATAATTTTATTTACTTAAAGAAATCGTATTTAATCCGAAATATTTCTATTTTATACAAAGTTTAAGTTAAACCATGTATAAACATTTGAATTATGACTTTTTAATTTGTTGAGTGTTGTTAATATATTACGGAATAGACCTTTAATTAAATTTTGAATCTTTGGGTTCAGAATGGAATATTTTATTCGATTTTCAACATAAAGAGTTTAAAAATAATTAAAATATTCGTATATTGTTTGATTATAAACAGAATAAAATATTGTGTATTGAATTAATATTATTGAACTTACGAATAAATAACGAAGTGTAATTTTTTGAATAATCCGACATGTTAACAAATTGTTTTTAGTTTATCAAATTTCAAACTTTAACCACTTAAAAAGCAAATTCCTACTTTTAATATTAAAAAATGTTTTACAACTTTAAAATATAATATGGTTAAATATATAATAAAAGTTCAGTCGTTCGGTTTAATTGATAATTATATACATTTTTCAACATATAAATCAAGAAATTATAAAAAATTTCCAAAATTGTTTATTTATTCAAAAATTACATAATATAAACACCTAGACTTTATTTCGCCAACAACTGATAATTTCTTCATGTCCGATTTATGTGTGAAATATTATAATACGATATTCGATTATTCTTTGGATAGAAAGTTAGAAAAACGTATTGAGAAAATAATATTTTTTTTTGGCATATAATATTGGAAGTCTGATGCCGTGCAATTGCATATAAATATATACATATATACATGCATATATATGTATATAAGATGAAATGAAATATCATTATAGTATTATAATGTGTAAACAAAATACTATACCGTTTTACACCTTTTTATTATTACGATTATTTAATTTTAAAAACAAATAAGAAAAACTTTTTAAAATACATAAAATTAGACGTCTACCATGAACTGTGCAACAATACCTAGTTCTTACCTTGCAACGCGAAAACATAATGTATAAAACACCGGAGATTTTATCAAGCCGTATTTGATTAATTACAAAAACCTTTTCACTAAAAACCGAAGAATAAGTTGTTATTCGAAATAGTTCTCGTAAATTGTCGTGGTCAACAGATCGTGAAATAATAACGTTATTAGTCACGCGAGTACATTTCCAGTCATTAAGTATATTGTCGTGCCAAATTAGGGCCGATAACATCACACAGAAATACTCGGGTGGGTTTGATTGGGTTATTGGGCTCCGTACAATGAGGTCACTACTCTCAAATACCCGAGCAGTGTTTTTTTATTATTCTCGGTCTAAATGTGAAACAATTACAAAAAATTCGTTTATGACAACATAATATATTTGATCGTGAATAACGATCGATATATTAAAACAATAGTTCATCATTTTCCTTTGATGTTTTGTGGAATAGAACAGTAATTGAACTTTTTCGAAACTGACAGAAATGAATACAACACGTCACGTTGTCGTTCAACCGTTACGCGGCATATATTAGGTATTTTTATGGTGTATGGATTTAAGGCTCCAATGAACTTACGTTCCCTACTTCAATATTAAGCGATTTTATAGTAACGAATAAAGTCTAGGAAAAATTCTGATCTATCAAGCTTCGCGCGATCGTACGCACCTCATAGCAACAATTTTCTTGTCGGTCATAATAATAATGATATTTGCGGACATTAAAAGTGCAAAGAGGAACACGTACCTATAAAACATTTCACGACACTATGACAACACATTGCGAATAGGTCAAGAATTACTCCGTAGACAAGTAAATTTAAATTAAAAAATGTATACTTAATATTTTTAATTTTTGTCAAAATAAAATCGATGAACGAATATTTGAAACTTGCCGGTACAATAACACGTAATTAAGTTTGCAATAACAAATATGCTCTGTAGATATAAATTTTAATTTTATAATATTGTTACAAGAAAAATTAACGTCCGCCTCGTTTCTATGCATATACATCCGGGTGACGTTAAATATTTACATGTTTTTTTTGCTATATATATATATATATATATATACACACACATAATTGCAGTTATAATTAATATAATAAAGTTCATTAAGATCATATTACAATTCCTCCCAACTGGAAAAATATCGGTGGTTAAATTGTCCCATAAAAATACTATTTTCAACATAAAACACTCTTTAACTAATCAATATATATATGATTTTCCGAAACGCACATTTTCAGTAATACAATATTCAACAATAAATAAATATTTAATTATTTAATTAATTGAACAAAGAAAAGTCTTACGTTATATAAAAAAATTATTATTAGTAAAAAATTACAAACGTATTTTTTATAACATAACGTACACATGTATTTTTGTTTTTGATATATTTTATTTAAAAAAATAACTTTTCAAAATATATTGTTATAATTCACTGGCGTAAAAATATAAAAAGACTACAAATATTTACTTAATTTTATCAGTTCAATAGAAACTGTATATATTTTCAAGTATTGAATCAGATATTTTAAGTCCGAAGTTGACTATTTTATAATTTGTCAAACATTTTTATACGTAACGTACAAATTACCACTTTACATTTTAATGACTGTTAACTAATATCGCAACAATGTGACCGATAGAAAAATATCGTCATGATACTTTACACTTTGTACTGTTTCACGAATCTTAATAATAAATTTTATTATCTCGTATTTATTATTTTGTTAATACGATTATATTTATATATATTATTAATAATTGTCAACTTTTATATTATTGTATTAAAAAAATATTTAATTCATACTTAAAAACATTAATGGCTATACAAAATAAATACTATTTTGATATTGTCTTTTTTAAAATTACGTTTTCCTTTTAAGTTCCATAATTCTTTGACTACAACTACATTAAAAAAATATCAATTCGTTTTTTTTATCGAATGATTTAATAAATTCTATTATAATTACGTTTATACAACAATTAGTTCTTACATAGTAGGTAGCTTCGGCTATTTGTGTCTGAACATGAAAATGGATTTTGTAATTATCATCATCATCTTCCTCACCTTTATCCCATCTATTTGAGGTCAGCCATCTTTGTCCTAAACCTCCATTTGGCCCGATCTCCCAAATCCTCCACGCACACTCCAGCAGTCCTCATATCCTCCTCAATCGTACCCAATGACTTTTTCTTTGGTCTTCCCCTTCCTCTTCTTCCTTCCACACTCAATTCCATAACTGTTCTTACTGCTTCTGAATAGATTTTGTAGTTACCAAATATCAAAAAACAGTTTTGAATTCAAACTTTTGTATTAGAGAGTGGGATAATGTTTATTTACCTATAAGTAGATAGATATGTATTTATTTGCCTTCCGAATAATTGTAGCCCAATTCTTAAAATTAAATTAAAAGAAATTTAATTAATTTAGGTAAATTATCGATCCAATAAAAAAGGTTTAATTAATTTTAAATCGTTTAAATTAATAATGAAATTTAATAATTGATTGTCATATTATATTTATAAATTCATAAAACACATACAGTATAACTACGACATTTAGAAATAATTCAGCAGGCTTACTATTTTTTACAATTCGAATATATCAAATATTCCTATTAATACCTTCTATACATAACTGCATTGGCTATTAGGAACATTTTTCATAAAATATATCGTTGTTCAATTTTCTTATCTAACATTTCTAACTCATAGTATAAAAATGTAATAGCTGTAACTTTAATAATTTATGTAGACCTTTCACTCTGTGTATCTCATTAATTGTTTTAATAGATTCATTTATTTTTTACTAATAATAATTTAACTAATGGTTCGTATTTTGTTGTGTATGCTATCTGTTATTTAATCGAAAAGTAAACTGAGTAAATAAAGTGACTAACGTTCATTATTATTTTTACATTTTTCTAAAATTTCATTTAAAATTTGGTTGTAAATAAGATATTTAAAGCCATTATAAAAAGTTTCTCTGGTTCTACTCAACACATTATACATGATTCAGAATGTAAAGATTTATTTTATTTACTCTCTTTTCAGACGCTTTTTTAAAATGGGTTTTATTTTTCAAATTCAACCAATGTGAGTAAATAATACCGAATTTTTTACTAACTGGTTTTTACGTAATTTGTTAAATGCACTTTCACGTATAATATAAAAATAATGCTATGTATATTCGTTTTCCCACATTTTATTATAAAAAAGCGTTTTTTTTATTATCTTATGAAAAATTAGTATGTTATAGTATATTATAGAATATTCATATTTGCAGCTTAGATTTCGGATGTTTTGTTTTGTTTCTTTTTTTTTATACGCGTCTACGTATAAAATATAAATATAGAATATACATTATATTAAAAACAATTTTTAATAAAATTAAGAAATAATATTTCATTTTACTATATTAAAGATTTATTTTCTGGAGGGACGTTCTAAACAAATTACAAAAGAACAATATTATTCTCCTGCTCAGAGTATTTCTGATTTCAACTCTGATTACCATTATTGATTGATTTTGTTAGGAGGGTACGCAATCACTAAAAAAATATGTTGCCTACAATAATACTTGAAAACTGTCGTCGTTTTAAAAATTAAAAATTAATTTTTAGTGTTGCACATTATAATATTTTGACAAATTAATACATAAGATTATGTTTTTAAATACAACAGTGTCGTTTAAAACTACTTCATTACGAAATACGTTTAAAAAATACTTATATTAACCATAAATGAATAACGGATTGGTTCTTAACTTAAAAACGTGTAAGTTTCCATCACAATTATTCTTTCGATTATCGATAAAATTTTATTCACAGAAAAGTTGGGACAAAATTAATCTGTTAATCAAAAACTCATGAAATAAGTATTATGTGGAAGGACTTGAGTGGACAAATCAAAACGATAATCAACATTCGAGTTACATTATAATACTTACCTGTTATAACTAAATTTTGTAAATATTATTTAATCAAATATTTCAATAGTCGATTTTAAGAACTTTTTCTCTCACTCAATCTTGTCACCTGAGTGGTATTTATATATCACGCCAGTCATAATAATACGGATATTCTCAGCACGGGATTATGGACAGCGATTGGGTATAAAGACGCTTATAGAAATTAGCTTAATAGGTGGAAAGTAAATGTAAACTTCAATCCTGTCGTAAATAGTCAGTGACCATTCAAAGTGAGAAAATCATTAATTTCGAAAGATAACTAAAAATATATAATTTACTTCGTCGTACAGGATGCCTCAATGAAAACTCGCAAATACAACGATTTTAACGTATTATTCTTTTAAATAATTCTTATGTTTTTACAATATGTAAATTTATTTTTATTTTTATTATAAAAAAATTAAAACATTAAATGTAAAATTTTATTCTAATTTTTTTTTAAATTCATATTTGGCCATTCACTGAATATGAATTAAAAAAATTGTTATTAAAAGAACCTTTCATTATCAGGTTATGTTAATATTTTTCAAAGAGTTTTTAAAAAAATAGTTTTTAGATTTTATTTAAAATAAATTGTAGGTTATTTAATAGTGGCCATTTAACGGGAAAAAATCGACGTTTTCATATTTTCAAAAATGTTTAAAAAAACAACGCTTAATCTTTAATAATAATAATTTTTAGTATACCACGTGGTTTTTCAACAATTGATTCGTAAAACGGGTAATTTAGATATAAGGCGAGTAACATTTTTAATTAATTAATTTTTACTTAGAATACAGTACATGAAGCTCGAGGGTGTACTAAGTACTATCGCAAAGACGGTGAAAATATTGAATAAAATAAAAAAATTTCAGACCTTAGTAGAACGTCTTTGTTTCTAAATAACAAATTAAACAACATTTCTTTCTTTGCATTTACTCACGAAACTGTACTCGTGGTGTTTATCAATATAATTTTAAGTGCCACTAAAAAAATCATTACGTATATAAAAATTACAAAATCTTCAGTAATTAAACATAAGGAATAATTAATGGATCTAATAATGAAGATAAACATCTGGTGTTTATTACGGAATGGCTTGTACGGTGTTCATTTTTTTTTTTTTTTAATTTCACCGACTCACCCCTTACACCGCGAACGCCCTTTAAATTCGGAAATGGACGTCACCGTTTTCTCGACTATTTATTAAAAAGATATTACAACGGTCGTCGTCGTCGACGTGGATTGTTCTATGGATATTCCACTGCTGCGGTTGCCGGTAGCGGCGTAACGTTCGCGCTGTGACCGCGTGACGTCACGCTCACGCCGGCGCGACCGACGCGCGTCTCGGGCGGCCCGCTGGCGAAACGTGGCGCCCAGTGCGTGAAATGGGAACAGGACGGACGCCACATGGGTTCGTCCAACTACAGTTCATACAACTGTTTGACGAGTTGGGACAGCTACGATAGAATACCCAGGTAAACCTCGTAATTATAAACAAAACGCGTTCGATATAAACATTAGACGCCCTACTTCTTAGTTTTTCGAATAATAATTATAGTAATAATAATAATAATAATAATAATAATAATAATAATAATAATAATAATAATAATAATAATAATAATAATAATATTAATAATAATAATAATAATAATAACATCGATAGTAATAATAGGCGTAATATTCTTGTAACAAAACGTTACTGAGAATTACGTTGGAAGTCGATTATCGACGAATTTAACGAATATTAAATTACAAATTGCCAATGCCTCGTTTTCACAGATTTTTTTTAATTCGTTATTAATACTTTTATTATTATTATTATTATATGTATATTTGTTATAATTAAGAGTTTGTATGTTATCATTTATAATTATTCTACGTGCTTGATTTTCTTTAAACGTTTTAAACATTATTGAGCGTTGGGAATAATGTTACTTATACCGAGTGAAATTTTCGTATAATTTTATTTTTTTTTTTTAACTTTTTTTCGTCAATTCAGATTATTACGTTAATAACGGTTGGACCCGGTGTATGTTTATTTATTTATTATTTTCTTTGGGATTGGATGTTAAGAAGTTCCCCTCAGGTCCGCCGCTAGACTCGTGGATTAATTTATCAATCGTAAATTATTTTTTAAACCTATGCCCGAATGTGATCAACGCCCTAGTTAATTTTAAGCAAATTGTAAATAACGGAATAATTTTTAAACAATATTGTCATACTGACATTTGCGCATATTGTATTTTCAGTTTATAATTATTAGACGGTATTATCAATAATCGTGTTTGATAATCATACAATACAAGTATAATTTGTTATAGTGTTATCGCTTTTAAATTTGATTAAATCTCAATACCAAAACGTCTAACTGAAAATCAAATAGAATATAGTCCGGTGAACAGCGTAAAGTAGACAATTTATGAATATACGTAATATGCGTTAACGTTTCCTTTTATTTTCTATTTGAAAATACGTAAACTAAACGCTTATAACTCATTTTTAATCCATTTGATGGATTCAATTGTAACAATTTATTAAAGCAAAATTTTAAAAACGACGCATCTTCGAGCTACAATTTATAATTATTTATATGGCGTCATTACTAAAAAATGAAGAAAAAAATGATAAAATTAAAATGTAGAAAAAGAAGAGGGTTAAGAGGATAAAAGGCTGAGAAATTGTTAGAGAATGAGGGTAAGGGATACTTAAAAATATGAAGAGGAAGGCTAAAGTGTTGTTTTTTTTTTATTTAATGAGTTATTACTATTAATGTCCGGAGTCGTGAATTTAAGAATAATTTTAAAATAAGTTAATAAGTTGAATAGTATATGTAAAGTAAAATAAACAAATAAATCATTGAATAATAATATAAAATGAATAAAAAAAATCACTTACCTCTCCGAACATATTCAATTTCTCAAGTCTGAAGCCGAATAAGTCGTACGAGAATATTAAGTAAAAAGGTTTAGTTTATAACTTTGTAGTCTCAAATTCACGGACAATAATAAATGAGCCAAAATGCAGAAATGTTAGTATGAAGGACCGTACTCGTTCCTTGAAGGGACTTTTTAGAGAGCTGTGGCTACTCGTAATTGGAGTGTGCGAATACTAACTAGAAGATGAAAGCGTTTCGAGGGCCTAGAATATAATTTTTGTATTTTATAGCAGTAACTGTAGGGTCGTTCTAGAGTGATGGACCAGTTAATCACGATCGCTTTAGAAATCGCCAAATATAGCGGTTTTTGTATTTGTAATATTGATCGTTACAACTGTATTTTTGCGTCTGTTCTTTTAGGTATTTATGGATAGTATTTTTTTTAAGCTACGAGTTGTAATTAATGAGGGTATATCATCTTTTAGATTTTATTTTGAATCATTATTTTATGAAGGGTACACGTTCGCGATGTATGTAATGTTGACCCTTGAACTATACTTTAACTTTTCGAGTTTGGTCTTTTAGATCAGATATCCGAGGAAATTATTCTTTTTTTTTTCTTTATACATTGTGAATTAGAAATGTGTGAAAATGTGTGGTTTTCGATGCTATGATGCTATTGTTTAATTCATTTATAAAGGATACGTGTTTGATCGACTGGACGATTTCTTTTTTAAATGTTAATTAATCCCTGATACTGATGATCGGCATCTGTCATGCATAAGCTATTTATATTATATTTTTATGGTTCTGTAATCAATTATTTTAATACGTGTCGGAAGTGCGATCGCTCTGATGAAATGAAATGAAATCCTTTACCTTTCGATAATGTAAGCGATATTCTGAAGGAATCAAATTTTAGTTTGTTTCTATGAAAGAAAATTATACAATTATATTTTTACACCAAAGTAACTAACATCTATAATAACTATGTTAATTTTTACGACAATTATGATGTGCGCGTATATCATTGAAATTGTTCTAATGATATTTTTGAATTTCAATATACAAGTACTTCACGTGGGCATATATTTTAAAGCTACAAAAACGTATTTATTCAAATTATGCGTAGCAAACCAAATGTTTTACTTATTTATGTATTTGGCGAAGTAAGTTTTTCGTGTATTCTCGTAGATCTTTAATCATTCTTGCGACGTAATTTTTACAAAACGAGAGAGAAATAACGATCGCGAATGTGTAAAAAACCATAAACAAACCATACAGTAGCCTCTAGTCTCTAACGTGTCGGACCGTTATTGTATTCATATCAACGACGATACATTTGAAAATATATTTTAACCTTACTGATATTCGATGAAATAAATAAAAATAAGGTTGTTACTTTATTAAAAACTAAATGAAACTTAATTTTATACTAAAGAAAAACATGAAAGACAATTTAAATCGTTTAAAACGCTACACGTTTTATAAACACATATAAGAGTTGTCTTTTAAAAACGCATAAAATATTTCACTTATTTAAAGGGATCTGTGACAATGTACACCCTTGTCGATTTAGAAGCCCGGCAAAATTCTACCACTTCAAATTAACCAAATTTTATTCTGACAAATATTTCAACTCGTCAACCCTTTTTTTAGATTATTGCGAAAATTGATACTTGAATGAAATTTGTGTTCAAATACATTATTATACTTTTGAACTTTCGTTCCGGTATATTAAGAAAAATAAAACATTTAATCAAAAACATACAACCACAATAACTTAGAAAATGGGCTGATGGTTTCAAATCGTTTTTCTATATTAATTTCGGTTCATTCTGAATGAACAAATTTCTGTATAGCTTATTAGTCTAAATCATCGCGCCGTGAACAAATAATTTTACTCTTTCGAATTATTAACTTGTTTACAAAATATTATTCTCATGTTAAGTTCGCAATACACTCGCGTTAATAATTGTTTACTTCTCACAAAACTACAACACGGATGAACACACATGTTAACATAATCGATTCTGTATTGAAATTTTAATTATTTCGCGCTGAATATGTAAAACTGAATCGTATGTGTAACACAATGAACGCAGTATGTATGCATTTTAAACACATTAACGAAGCCCAACAATAATCTTTATTAGACTTAAAATGTAGAAACTGTTCTTCTTCTAAAACGATGTATACGTTTTCTTAAAAACGGATATCGTGAATTATAAATTCACGCTCACACACACACACACACACACACATACACGAACACGTGTATCCCTAATAATAATAATAATAGCCGTACGCAAATTTCTCTTGCTCTAAACATTAATAATTAATGTTCGGAGCAATTTATTCTCATCTTGCACTCAAAGGTATTGTTTTATAATCGTTCTCGATACATTACGACCATTTTTCGGTATAATGGAGGCTTCCCAAATACGTTAACGTCAGTCACGCGTATTGTTTTCGTTGTTTTCCGAAAGCAATTTTCGTTTTCGTCACGTTATTCTACATGTGATATGAAATCAGAATAAACGCACAATACCAACCAATATAAATTGTCGGTACACTTTCGTTACTTAATAAAGTCACTATGTAACGATTTGAAACTTTAATTTTTATTAAGAATTGATAACACAAGAAATTATCGTTTTAATTTTACAATAAATTTTTAACTACAGATTTAAATTTATCTATTAAAATAGTCTCGTGCCGATATATCTGTTAATTGAAATAAATGGCACGTTTTTGACTATACCTTTCCTAGTGAATCTAAGTTTTATTAATGAGTATCAACCAAAACGGGATAAGATTTCTATTCGGTTTTGTGAATTTATATAAATAAAATTATTGTCTATTACAAGCTTACCAATATGCTATGTTTAACTGTCAATATATCTTATTATCGAGGCGCTCAAAATTCTCTTTCGTTATATCCTTATTTCTAGCATGGAATTGAGCTATATTGCTATAGAAATAACAATGATTTTCCAATCACATAACGCGACATTTCAAATTTTATCTGAATTCGTAATCAAAAGATTTTTTTTGTAAAATTGTGATTTCGAAACGTGTGCAGTCGAACTGGATTTTTTTTTTACGTAAACACTGAAGCACGTACATTCTTAAATTCTGTCACGTTTTAGCTCTTAAGTTCGGCTGATTTTACCTGGAATCACATATACGTATTTACCTTGTTAAATCAACGCCATATATTTTTCCGCGTCCTATATAACGAATCTGGCTTAACTTGTTTTCCACGTTGGTTTTTTATTTTTTTTATTAAAGATTTACTGCCTCTTTAGACCATATATTATAATAATATCGCGCGATAAATAATCGATCTACGTTCATTTATGTGTTTAAGTGCCGAATAAAACACTGAATAAACGAATTCCTTAAGTCTCCAAAAAAAAAAAAGAACAATCTCCTCAAGTCCACTAGCGTACCTAATGGCGCTCATTAGTGAGAAAATATTTCTGTTTTAAACTCTTCTCCCTTTTAAAAATCGATATATATTTTTATATAATATAAATTAATTATTGAAAATTCGTTACTCATGAAACAACTTCAACACTTATATTACGCTTGTACACAAACTATATGTATACATTAAGATGGGAAATATTTACAATCGCACTGGAAAATGTATTATTATATTACCTTATTATTATTTTTTAACCAGAATTAAATAATGCTAATTAATAGCCGAGAATAACGCCACATTCTATGCTTTTTTAACACTATATATTACTAGTATTTATAGTTTTATAATAATTCAATATATATTTGTGTTTTTCAAAATTAAATAATTTTGTTTTGAAAAACACATCTTACGCTGCTAACATGTACAAACTTCTAAAGCTATAAATAAAAACCATTAGAAAAAATTGATTCACTTTTTTTCGAAATTTTGAGTCATTCATTTAAAATCAAAATCATCATCATCATCATTGTCCTCGCCTTATTCCCATCTATTTGGGGTCGGCCACCTTAGTCTTAAACCTCCATTTGCCCCGATCTCCCACATCCTCGACGCACACACCAGCAATTCCCATATCCTCCTCA
>JAIPRN010001988.1:0-36289 GCA_025469175.1 Geopemphigus sp. TES_GeoC_2020 | reverse complement strand
CGACCAAACCGAACTGTAACACTAAAAATTTCGATTGAGACTAGACCGAATTCATATTTAATTGTATTGAACTGGACTGAACCTAACCGTCACTTAATTTTATTTCATACGACTGGACCAAATCAGATCGTGGTCCGGTCCGGTTCGGACCGGACTGATATAAACCGGACCATGCAGAGCACTACCGCCACACACAATCGTCTCTATCCCGGCAGTTTTTGAATCGGATTAATTGTTCTCGCAAGACGTGTCGTGTTTAACATGATAACGTTACACCGTATCATATGCAGTTTGTTTTCGCTTACATACGCCTATAGGATTTTCTAAAAAAAAGAAACGCCAGCTCTTTGCCAATATGCTCGTATTTCTGTACTCTATACCGATATTCGTATAGGCGTTGTAATTTACTTTCGTTTGCGGCCGATATACGTAAAAACATTACCGGATCGTTTACTTCAAAATAAAAATAGTTTCTGCCCGCGCACAGAGTAATTTAGGGACTAAGTCTTAACGATTCAATTTTAACCCAAATAAATTGTTTTCCGCCAATCGTTATAGATTTTACGTTATGAAGTCGTAAGTTTTTTTTTTGTTAATTATCTAAATGCTCGAATGAGTTCATATCTAATATTTTTTATTCCCTATAACGTTTACTCCGGACGAAACCGAATCAGTACATAGATAGTACTATATGTAAATAAAAAAATTGTTTCTTCTCTCTTTATTTTTTCGCAAAAATCAATTTTTATATAATATATTTGTTTCTTAAACTACGACCGTTATCGTATCGAGAAATTGATTTTCCGCCTTTATTTAGATAATACGATTTTTCCTTTCCGTCCTTTTTTTCCGTCGCACCGAAACTACACTCTTTAATGTCCACCAAGTTTCTTATCCGGTTCAATGGTATCGTGGTTATCGTATAACGTTTCGCGGTCTCGAATCATAAACAAATCGTAAATCTTGGACAAAAGGAACCTAGTGTCTATGGGTACGAGTATCTATCTATTTTTGTTACATAGAAATGTATCAAAATTAACGACGATATACGGACACAATACGTTTTTTACGCGCGTTATAGTATGCCCGTACTTAAATCGAACAATGGAATAAAGAAATATATAAAAAACGAAAAATAAATTAATAAAACATAACACTAATATTTATATATTTATTAATATAAGAAAGATATCGTTCGATAATATCGTAACTGAAGAACGTATGTAGATATTTAAACTATTGCAACTTAAAAGAACCATATATTTGATTAATGTTAACAGTAATCTAACGACTTTCCCTGTACGAAATTGATATTTGAATTCGAACCGTATTACGGAATAAAATACGCCGTAATAGTTTTACATTAACTGTAACGACGAACGAAAATTATTATCAAAACCCGTTGGGTTTTAGAAATTGTTTTGTACAAGTAGATCGCGTTAGCGTATACACACATACTGTCGTGAAATCTACGTTTATATAAATATTATAAATTAGTGTGAATATATGTTTCCGACGTAATCCGTTCGGTAAACGCTATTCGGATATTTCGGTATTCGTTGTGTTTATTTAATTTCGTTTTCGAGTTCCCGAATTCGGTATATATTTGTTCGCGACTATTCCGACGTGCCCTAGTCACACGTTAACGTGTCGTCACAACGTTTATTCCGTGTGTTTAATGGCCAACTGTTATTCTTCAATCGATTCGCCGCGATCGAAATAATAACGAAAATAAATGTTTTTTCGAAATTCGGTCGAAATATAATACAAAAGTTAACAGGCACCTCCCGGGGAGCGAATACGAGTGCGCTTCGTACACGTCTTCGCCCCCATTGAGCGTATTATTCAGCTGCAGCGTACTCTTAGCCCCGGCGTGTTTAAATATCGCGTCGTTCGACTGCTATAGTTTCTAACGTCAGGAGCTGTGTGAACAGTCCACTCGTACGTAACGGATCCATACTGACGACTACTAATGTGCCGCCACCGAACCCGGGAAACGTTCGTTTGCAAGCGAAGCGAACAAACGTTAAACAGACTGTAGGTCGGGAGAAAAGACGCGAACTGGCTGGACGATCGGCCAACGATCTACGGCGAAAACAATTTCGGAATAGAATTGAAACAAAATCGAAACCGAACGGGATAATAGCGGCACGGACAAAGACATCCGAACCATCGTCGCAAGAATCGGACAACATTTAATCGAACTGGACACGGACGATGTGCTCGTAAGCTGCGTACACGAAGCCTGTTTAGTAAATCCGCGGGCGGTTCCGAGACGGAACATCGAACATTCGAGTGCGCAATATCAGAGTGATTAAGTCGCGCGATCTACGCGGGGTTATTTCGGTACCATTTTGTACGACGAGGGAAGCTCTACAGCGCGTAGTTCCCGAAGTCATTCGACGGATTATAGACTTAGGCGTAAGGGTACGATCTGGCGCGCCATATAATATGCCGTCGTTTATTTATTTACTCGCTCCTCAGTATCTTGTACGGACTTGGTTCGAGGCGTTTTATCGACATCGATTTCGATAACTCAGTTGCTCCAACGTGCCATGCGCGAATAAATCAATAGCGATAATGATAAATAACGCCGTCGTGCGTAGTACAAACAAAAGTGTAAATTCAACGTGTTTATATTTAATCGTGCAAAATAACTACGGATTTGCATCGTAGATGCGAATATATTTTTTTTAACGAGATGTATTCGCCGAACAAAGCGAAAGGGTGCGTTCATTTCCGGACTGGTATAGGCGTAACAAGAATTGGACAGAGGTTTTTTTTTATAATACACATAGGCACTGTTCCCGAAAGGCCGATCTTTTTTTCGTCATTAATAATGCATTACATTCGTTTCGAATTATTTATCGTTATAATTATCGTATATATTCAGATTTGTTCGCGGGCTTTTTATCGCGAGAGAAAGGACGTGGAGAACACAATAAATCCAATTTGAATTTTTTGTTTTGTTTCGCAAAACGGATTAATGTAACGCTGGAAATCATAATTCGGACAAAATAGTCTAATTTCTGTAATATTTAAATATGCGAACAATTTTCGCCGCTTTCCTCCCCGGCCGCGCAGAATATCATAAATTACCGTTGATAAACGACGTCGTAACGTTCATAATTCATAAATTTATTATTCTTTTAAAAGTCACGCACAGTGTGATTATTGTAGGATATCCGACTGAAAAAACGTTCCGGCCGGAGATTTCCATAACAATGAATTGGTGTGGTGGGGGAGGGGGCGAAATATTATTGAAATATAGGTAAGTGGAACGGTGATAAAAAAAATGTAAAAAAAATAATAACAACAACAACGACGACGATGATGATGATGATGACAACGGAATGGAGACGGGGTGGTTAAACAAATATTTGGTTTACGAAACATTTATATTTGGGAGTATTTTTTTGCGACCCCTTAATCCCAAACTGTTAATTAAAACCTCTCGCATGTCACACGCATTATTGTTTCCACAATCGTAATACGAATTTTCCGTTGCTATAAATACCCGATTCGGTTGATTGCTTAAGCGCCCGGTGGTCCAATAGTCCCCAAATTCGATTATAAATTAACATAACATTACCTATATCTCTGCGTACCGAATATTGAGTAATTCTCCGCACAATGATATCATAATTCTCGTTAACCTGATTCGATTACACGTTCGGGTGTACGTACGCTGCAGTTACGATGCGTACAACAATAAACGTTATTTCGAATTCAACAATAAGTAAACACGATAAGCGTACTATCGTAAATCGCGTACGAATTTCGTAGACTAGTAACGCAACGAATTAATATAATAATATTTTCCTTTCGGTCCTTTTTCGTTTTTGGTAAAAATCATCTCGCCGAGTTTCGAATTAATCGCAAATACGACGTGTAATTAGGAATAAACGACTTCGGTTCCGGAAGCGATTAATCGTCATTTATTTTAAACGTACACGATCCATTTACGATTTTATTACGTTGCATTTTTTACTCGTCCAATGTACAATTATCCATATAATTCGGAATAGCCGTCGCGTTGATTTGAGTTTAAGAAGAACTTTCGGCGATCATAATTTTTTTAACGTGTTCAGAAGTTTATAGAACGTACGAATAGCGCAGTATATCGATATTTTTATCACGGTCATGTATACAGGAATACACACACATACATTTATGTATATATAACAACGTGTAGCCTTCTTTAATCCTAACATATAAACGACCGAAATATATTAAGAAAAGTGTATTTCACCGATTTTATTTTACACATATTTTACAGTTGCACGAACAATTTTTTTCAAATATATTCTCGCTTAAAAATAAAAATTCGATACTATATATACGCGCCGACGTTATTAAAAATGATATACAACATTTGCTCAGAACCAACGTTATAGCGTTTGTCAGTCGTTCCACATTATCCAAATATTTTTATTTTTACGACGCGCGTATATTAATCCTATTTTTCCAAACTAAAAATATCAATTATGTATATATAAACTGCGATATTTTATTCATTATATATATATTCCACGAGTTTAATATTATAATGCAGAGTAGACCTTCGTACAATAATAATATGCCCGTATGTGTCATAAATGGTAAATTCCGTAGCATGGATGTCATTGAAAATAGTCCGCAAAAAGATAACGCGCAATACGTTTTTAATAGGTAACGCGATAATACGTTGGATACGCGAGAATTTACAGCTACCCGTCACGTTTATTTATTACGTACACCGTTACGTTATTGTGAGTGTTTAATATTTGAAATCTAAAACAGTCGCCATCCCGATGGAACGTCGTCCAATATGCAAAATAAATAACGAAGCTCGACCGGTGTCCGCCGACTTTATTAACATTTAATAATTCGTCAACCGTATACGGGCGCGAATGAGATGGTCGAATGATTTTTGTTTAACTCGTGAACTCGAGTCAATGTAAAAAATGGAAGGCAAGTTAAAAGTAAAAATTTTCTAATTAGCGATGAAAATAAATGGCGTAAAAAACTTTTAATTAAAGTCTTAAAAAGTTGTAGTTTTCTGCGTAACCTTTTGAACGGGCATTCGAAGACCTGCTATTTAAAAATGTAACTTAATATAAATAAAATATAAACGATTATATATATATATATACGTATAGTAATTAAAATTATGTATTATAATTATTATATCCACAAATGCGTAACATTTTCAAAACATTTTAATTGTTATTGGCACGCGTAACATTTTTTTACTATCCTGTTTACCACTACCTTACTTGAGACCATTTAAAGTATAGGGCTCGGGGAATATAATTATTCCGCTTAAAAACATTCGCTTCGACAATATTCACTTTGCCTGATCCGATTTGAATTTTGTAAGAACATAAAGATACGTCTTCAGCATAAATAACGAAGGTGTTTATTCAAAACGAATAGTGAACCTATACATGTGCCACAGATAAAAAAAAGTGTCGGTAATTCAACAAATTGAATTCCTTATTCTCCGGAAAAGATATCGACGATGCCATGGATATTTACAGAACTATAACCGATCGGTTAAAAACTCAGGATTTCTTAAAAGCGAGTTGTCCCCGAACGGTTTTTTACTATATTGTTACTGTCTCGAGGATAGACCATATATTTTTTTTTATTCAAAAACCGTAAGTAATACATTTTCAATTGTCAGTTTTACGGAATAAAATTTTCTTCACGAACTTATACTAAGAACAAACAAATACGTTATCAAGTATATGTTTCTTAAACATACGCTATTCCAATTTGTATAAAAACGACATAGATATTCGATAATATTCGTACATGGTTATTTGAAATCAATTAATATGTTTACAAACGGGTGCATTAATAAAAGGTATATTTATACACAGTGCGAAATTCGTATAATATTTAACGACATTTAATTTATAGGTACATTTCATTTTCATTCGCGATGCACAATTTAATACCGTTACTCGTGTCATAGTTCGTATAAAAGTAGCGCTTACTTAAGTATTTATTTTTCATCGGTATAATAATTATTCGTTTAAGGTGCGTATAAGTATTCGTATTAACTGTTCTCTAACTATTCTCATTCATCGCATATTTTCGTTTTAAGTCAACCGATATTTTCTATTTTATTAAAAACAAAACACGTAAACTTTTACTCGGTCTAAATTCCCTGCTAGATCATGTATAATTTTAACTTTCCTATATATACTCGTGTAACTGTTTCGTTATAATTATACTGTAATAATAGAAATAAATCCTTTTCGTGCCTCGGATGTATGTTATTTCAATTTTTAATTAATTAATAATTTCGTTCGTAGTAACAAACAACTGTTTCGAATAAAAAATATTTTAACATAATAATCCCGCTTATTTTTATTCGCGTATCACATTGTCACCTAATGGTGTGTACTTTACATAATCGGTCAATTTTAATTCAAAATTTTCAATCTAAATCGACGTAGTGGCCTTAGTTTAAACTCAAAACGACATTCGTATATTCGTTATAATTCGTCCTATATTATACAGTAATCGTGTAACGTTCAACAATATTGTGGGTCATGTTATGATTCCAATCAAAAAGCAATTTTATTCTACTTTCGAAATATATTTCACGCAAATTTAATCAGAAACGTTTAATTATTATACTCGTATATCAACAAAGAATGTTTTTTTTTTTATTAAACGAATCGTATATAAACGTTAAACTAAATACCGTTCGTTAAAATTAAACGTGTGTTTAATTTTACTGAAGGGATATGATTTGTAAAGTTAATAGGTTTTTTGCGTTCTACGCGATTATTTAAATAAATAAAAATAACGCTAAACCCTATCCGAATTATATATTTCTTCGGGGACTTTGACTCGCTTCGTGCAATTATCAATATCGTAAAATCAAAGTATTTTAGTGAAATACAAATTTTACGTCATTGTCGTAAATTATATTTACAAATAAGTGATTACAAAAAGTAAACGGATTGCTAGTCTTTGGTTTTAATTCTATGTTAAACAATCAATTGGATCGTAAAAACCAATATTACTGTAATATCGTATCGATTATAATATTAAAATAAATTTCGTAATCTAAAAATGAACTTCCTTTTCCATAATCGTATGTTATTTTCTAAAACAACGTTTGTAGAAATAAAATAATATACGAGAATACGGAATAAACAATTTGTAAAATTTCACTATAGAATTAAATCATTTGTAATGAAAAAAACAATATATTTGTAAACAAATAGCGCGAAATTTTGTTAATTCTATATTTAAGATAGGAATTATTAGGATTAGGAATTCTTTCAAAATCGCAAAACGTAAATCACGACTTACTGCAGATTTAATATGTACTAGTGCCCGTGATTACAACGGTCAACAAAAATACTTAAAAATAGCCCTTACGGTGTCGTCCAATCGTCATATACATTTTCAAAAAACGAATCGCCCGTTAAGAATATACTCACCGTGATGTACACAATCACGCGGACATTTGAGTAAATAATAATAACGCGAAAACGCGTTTTTCCAGTAAAGTCGCCTATATTGTGATTAATGTTTTCTACTCAACAACGATCGTGAAGTTTAAATTACTATTATTATTCCAGCGTTGTTCGCAATCTTTTCGTACCCTCGGTCGATAAACTTAAAGTGTAGTCAACGGACGTCGGACGTTATAAACGTTTAAAGACGGTATATTGCTTCGTTCATATTAGCTACGTTTGAATATTACGCGATTATAGACCTCATTTTCTACGAACGCAAATTAAATGGATTTCCGGAAAGTGTGTTTATTTATTTAGAATTTGCCCAAAATAAAAAACGTGTTTCAATATATATATATATATCGGCAAAATATGGTTACGATTTATATTATATTGTGTGGATGTACATTATTGTATTTTCTAAATCATTAATTATCGACAATACAATTTTATAAATTATTACTACAATGAAATATTCAATTTCGACGAGAAAATTAAACGCTTTTTCTTTATTTATTTATTTAACAACAGGAGCGCCGCCACTCGATTTCCTTTTGAATTCGGAGTAGGTATATTACACGAAGGATCCGTACGAAATCGAATGAAAAATTAATGTTCGTTATTTATGTTCAATAATATTTCAAACCACCTGAAACGATCATCATTATCTACGGCAAATTCCCACGTCCCGCTGACGGCATTGTTAATTATCCCGTGAATTTAAATAGAATATAAACGAATTATTGTATTGCATTTTACCCGCCTACGAATTGGTATAAAAGAGAAATTTTTAATTTGTTTACATCCAAATTGTATACCCGCGTAATTCGCGCGAAAACGACGTAACATTTATTTTTGATCAGTGAAGTGGATCTTAACCGTTAACGTATTTAAAACGTAAAACATCGTAAAGAACGTAACACTCCAAACATGTCTGTATAACGGAATTCGCCAAAAATAATCGTGGCATTTTTGTGAAATTAATCGCCGCCGGTAATGAAAATAAAGCGAATTTTTCCCAAATGGAGTATGACGAATACGTCGAAAATTCAATCGAAACCGAGTAAACTGGTATTGTAAACGGGAATTTACGAAATATGGACGGGGTCGGTGCTTTATAGTTTCGAAACTATCTGACGCGTGTTTAATATAGAAAACGAAACGTCCGAATACGAACAAACGCCCACACAATTATTCGGTAATTTCGATCGGTGTTTGTACGAAAGTCGATCGAACATTTCTGTCATCGGATTAAATATATTCAATACGTTCCTTTCCGCATTATTTTATAAAACAGTACTTACATCCCGATTCATTTATAATTTTATACAAAGAAAAAAACGCGACTTAATGAAACTGTGTTGTTTCGTTCATAACTTACATACGACGTATTTGGTACGAATATTATAATCGACGGTCGGTCCAAATGTCGATCAACAATTACGATTTCCGCGCGTGGACAGTTTAAAATTGAAAACAATTACGTCGCCACGAGCGCCGATATTTACTATCGTCGACGTATTCGTAGCGGGTTCATTTTTTCGACGAGCGACCTATTTTCAAAAGGATTCCCTTCGCGATCGCGTTGTTTCGTAAAAATATTTTATTTTTTAATTTGTTACGTTCGAACGTATGCGTGTAGGCATAATATTCCATTCCGGTTTATTATTGCGCCGTCTAATGGTGACGCACTTAGTCACACGCAGGAATGCCGTCGAGTGTCCTATTAAACTTATACAACAGAGCCGTTGTTTCGTTTAACATATTACCGCGAGCACTTGAAAAGTACTCGAAATAACGCGGCATAATTTATGTAACGCGTACTGGATAATATTATTCGGTATTATTATCGCGGGATATTAGAAATATGTCTCGTGTTGTTATCGAATTCGAACGTACGTTGGCTTTTGGTGAGACGGACGTCTCGCAAAATACTATTCGTATCTATACGGAGGATAAATAAATAAATAAATATATATATATATATATATATATTGTGGCTGACTGTAGTTGTTGGCCGGGAGAGACAAGATGACGTCTGTTTTTGAAATCCGCCGCGATATATACGTAATAAGACGACGAATACGATTTCCTCCCTTCGTCCAGCTAGAACCGATGATATTGCGATGTAAACATTTGTAATCACCCGACAATGTGTACAATAAATATTATGTTCGTTTTTTAGGTCGTTTAAATACAATTTGCTTTAGAGTTTCGAAATCGCGTCTTATTGGTAAGCTAACGAAACGCGAAAAAGCCATAGATTTACATTTTATTTTTCGTTATAGCCCCGTTCTTATTTTTCCGAAAATGTATTCTCCTCATTAAAACCGATTAACACTTATGCGGAATATTCGATTATTTCGACCAGTTTCACGACATAGTGATTGTTCGTTAATCGAATTGGTGTAGTTTTTATCGTCGCGTATTATTAATAATTCGATCACGATATCGGCTATTTTGAAAACCCCTTGTCGTCATCGTCGTCGTGCAATTTGGACGAAACTAATAATCGTAACACAATGATCGACACTGTTAGGTTACGTTTCTATTTATCGAAACTATTTCAATAACGATAATTCTCGGCAATTGTTTCGAAATCTAATTATAACGAAATTTATGTTAATAAACATTTAAAAACTCACGCACCAAAGTTCATTAAAATAATAATTACTATTTTTATTGTCGTTATCCACATAACGTTCAATAATTAAATCCTAATGAGAATGGATTTTAAGCAAACCAAAAAGTTTTATCCGAAATTGTTTTCGACGTTACGTTAAATAATAACGAAATACGCGCAAAAACAAAAATGCGAATATGATGTATCGTTGTTATTTCACAATTCCCGGCATAACAATTTCGTAGTACATTACGCAAATAAATTACGGTACGTGGTCGGAAAAAGAGAAAACCAACACCGCGATACTCTACTGCGGCATTAATATTTCGTTTAACGAACTAAAAGGCGTCGACGACGAAATAAGCGCAGTCGCCGAAATTGATTATAAAAGTTTATCTGGGTGACCCTATAAAATTAAGTGAATTAACTACCGGACGACTTATGCGTGCCCGTCGGCGGCGGTACGTCACGGTGGAAATGTTCTCCGACGTTCGGTAATTTTTTATTGTAGAATATTTCCGTCAGGCGCTACGTTTGAAAGGCGACATCAATAAAAGACTTATTGCCGTGGTTTAACCAGCGTGTTTTCCGCGGGTAACGCCAGGACGTTAAAAATAAAACGGTTATTTTACTTCGCGTATACTAACGTTATTCCTGATGTAGTACAGCAACGACGATCCGTTATGTTTTGCAGGAACGATCCGGGTTTGAAAACGCGCACGGGTCATGACTTTTGTCTGGTGGAAGGATTTTCGGAGGAAGCGACCACCGCCGGGCCGGCAGACGCGGAGGGACGTCGACGGTCGGCGTCAGCTCGCCGCCGTCGTCGACAACGCAGTTGTCCGCGAAAGATCGACGCCGTTACTGGTCATCACTTGAAGCCGACCCCGTCCATTGTACTTCCTCGCAACACCATCCATAGCCACCACTGTCGGCGCCAACCGGAAACCGGTCGCCGGCCCGTATCGTCCCTCGCCATTCCTTCCACCCTGTTGACCGGGACCGGGGTCGTGTTAATATATAAGTAGTCGATTCGAGTGCCGGTTCGCGAAGGCCATCCACTATCCGAAATGGGATCGATCGGCGGCGCGGATAACCTATCCAGCCTGTCGGGCTTGATGTTCGAAATCGACCAGAACGAGTTCGGACTACTGGTGGACCAGAACGGCACCGGTTACCTGAACGATACGGACGGCACGTTGAACCCGAACCGGACCACGTATTTCATATTCGAGTCCGTGTACCCGTCCACGTATTCGGTACCAGAAATCGTGTTCGCCTCCGTCGTAGTTATCATGCTGATGATCGTGGTGGTCGTGGGCAACATGCTGGTGATCATAGCCATCGTGACGGAGAAGGCGCTGAAGAACGTGCAAAACTGGTTCATCGCCAGTTTGGCCGTGGCCGACTTCTTCCTGGGCATAATCGTCATGCCGTTTTCGTTGGCCAACGAGCTGATGGGCTATTGGATATTCGGCGACTGGTGGTGCGACATACACGCCGCCCTCGACGTGCTGCTGTGCACCGCGTCCATCATGAACCTGTGTCTGATAGCCCTGGACAGGTATTGGTCCATCACGCAGGCCGTGGACTATCTGAAGAAACGGACGCCGGCGCGTGCCATATTCATGATAACGTTCGTGTGGATATTCAGCGGCGTCATTTGCATACCGCCGCTGCTCGGCTGGAAGGTCAAGCGATTGCCGGAACAGTATCCGAAATGCGAGGTGAGTGTTACCCGAACGCCGTCCGGCCGCCATTCCGTTCGTCGAGTGCCGGTCGATTTCGCCGCGGAAATCATCGTGTTACGAATAATTTGCTAGAGTACGTTTGACGTCTCCACTCATCCCCCTCTTACGAGTACTTAGCTAAAATAACGGACTGACGATCAAGAATTAATTTTTTATGTTTTAAAACGGTCGTACGGTGGAATCCGTTCATCGACCCGTTTTAAACAATCAGTTTCCGGGTCGTAACAAACGCTTCGCCGTGTTTGACCTCATGCCGCGAAAAACGTGTGTTTTTACTTATTATAAACGCGCGTACATTTATTCTGATCCATGCGGTAAACACCGATAACTGGGCGGGCCTATGCACTCGTAAATCGCGATCGCGAATAATATCTTACTATTTCCGTCACGTAGCGTTTTACCTATATTCGTGAAGTCTCTGACCAACTAATTCTCTACACGGAGAAAATATCGATACGTATATACGTATATATATTTGTATATATATACATACAAATATATATTTGTTAATATTTTCGTCCGTGACCGCGCTTGTTATTTACGTCGATTGGGAATATTTTTGATTCGAAACGAATCGTGTTTTATACGTAGTAAAAGTACGTCTTTTTGCAGAATCCCGATTCTATACGAGTTTCGAAATATATAATATTCCAACGACATTAATCGTATTCCTTATTTATAATAACATACTGGCGTCGTTCAAAATCGTTTTTTCAAATATGATCGTCGGTTTTTTAAATTTGAAACCAAGACTATTCGAAAATTTTTTTCTCGAATCCAATGGAATCAATATTCACAACACCCACCCTTCGCTACCGTTATTTGTTTTTACGTAAACGTACTATTGTTATTACTTGGGTGCGGTCTGGCTGTCCTACGGCGCTCCGAATAGGCAATTCCGGTACATCTGTGTTAGTGCCGAGCGCATGGTACGTAAGTAATGACGATTTCAAACATGTGTACATTTCAATCAATCGTATTACATTATGCATTACATTATTATGACATCGTTACAATAAGTGGACAATATTAAAAAATAACAGGGACGTGAGTATTAACGTTCGAATTAATACTACATAAAAGGACTTATATTTCTCCAATGTGAAGAGTGTTTAAAAATAATAATATCGAACCATTTCGAATAGCGACTATATTATCCAGATAAGAAATTTTTTCAACGAATAAAAGTGTCTGGAAAACTTTTTTCCATATTTTATGTATTTTTTTTAGAATAACATTTTTTTTTTTATTAACATACAAGCTTTTAGTCACAAACTATTATAGCTCAACCATTATAATAATAAAATCAAATATATATATAGTATATTATTTATACAATAAGAAAATATAAACAAAAACAAAACAAAACAACACAGAGGAAAACTTAAGATTAAATCCTAAAACCAAAGCCTAGTAAGAAACTCAAAATGCTCTTAATGAGGAGGATGTTATCGGAAGACAAAGAATCAACGTAAGAAAAATGAATAGACAGGGCAGAGAACTTTTCCCTAATCATGTTTCGGCCTTAACATAGACTAGTGTAAGAAAACATCAGGTGTCGAATATCAACGTTTTCGCCGCCGCAGTTGGGGAGGGAACACGAAGAACTGTGATTTAGTTTTAGCGTAAAGACGTGTTTTGATAGTTGATTATGATTTAGTCGAAGTTTGGAGTAAAGAATAATCGTATGACGACAAGTATTTAGGGAATTAGATCAGTGTATGAACATATTGAGAGGGCTGACAAGATCACACATTATTAGTGAAACTGCCAAGGTCATCCGCTATTTCATTGGCCCGAATATCTATATGGCTCGGGATCCATTGAAAAGAGACGGAGAAGGAACTAGAGCTGAGAGACCAAAGTGCCGAGCGGATTCTTAGAACACTTTGGATGTAGAACATTGCCGGCTATGGCTGACAAGCCAGATTGAGAATCCGAAATAACGAGGAAATTACCAGGAGTGAGAGAGCTAATACATACGATAGCTTCAAGGATAGCATTTTGCAGTGAAGAAGGAGACGTAGAGAGAAAGGTTAGCGACAGATTGTATGTAGAATTCTGGAATGATATAAGCATAGCCAGCCGATGATGGCGAAACAGATCCATGAGTGAAAACCGGGATACTAGTTAGACAGTAATCTTGAATACACTGGTTAAAGATATTATTCGTTACTAAAGGGGGCACTGTAGAATAATATTGGAATACGAATATTTTGCGGGAGTATTCAAGTACAAATTAAAATGTTTTTTAATAAGTGCCGTTAATAAAAATTTACGAGTCGAAAATTATAACTGAAATAAAGAAAGATCGAGAAACAATATAAAACAATAAAGAATTTTGAACGACAAAAAAAACTTTCAGCGTTGGATATACGAGACATCAATAAAAATGTTCGAATTTTCGTCGAGTTTCTTTCAAATTAATGTTGATAGTAATTTCGTTTATAATTAAATTTTTTAATTACAATGCTCGCAATATAGTATAGTCGAAAGAACGTTGAAAAGCGTGGAAAATAAATGACAAACTTAATATTAGACAATATTAAAAACGAAGTACGATAATAAGAATAACAAATCAAACAACTGGAAAACGAATTTTGAAATATCGAACGTCGAGGACAGCATTATGGTTGGCAATAAGAACAATCGTGTTTAAATATTTAAACAAAAACAATAACAGTTGTGACGGTTACAGGCTCAGCTTTATTGAAACTTCTTCGTACTTTATTCGGCAATTTTATAGACCCGAAAACAAAACAATTTAGACAATATAAAAACCGTTTCATTATTTCCCGTCTATTATATTTTTCCTACAAAATTTTTATCGATACAAAATAAACATCGTTATTATTTTGCACGTTCAAAATGTACGTGTGTACCCACCTTGTCTCGGCGATATTCGATCTAAGAAAATTAAAAACAAACAATGGAGATGAGATTCGGTTGGTTGACGAGTTTGAAAGTATTAAAATCGCATGAATTCGCACACGGGCGTATTATGTACGCCGTGTCGCGCCGTGCATTTTTTTTAAATATCGAATATTTTGACGTTGATAGCTATGTGAATTTTAGTCTACAACAATACGCGAAAGAACGCAAACGCCGTATTCGAATATGTACGACGTTCCTGGCCTACTATAATTCGTCTGTACGGAATTAAATATAATTTAGATGAGAAAGCGTGGTGATACGTGTACTGTTCGGTTCTAGTGACAAACCGCTTTATCGTCGAAATATTGTTTCGTCAACGAACGTGTACCACGAATAAATATTGCGGTAAGTTTTTTTTCGCGCGCAAATTAAGCATTTGGCGATAACTATTTTTTGAAAAATACCGAAACGACATTCATTTTTAAACAAAAATTATTTTTACGCGTGGAATCGAAATGTTTATGTTTGTCGTCCTATATTCTTTATTAAACGACTATCGTATAATTACGTTAAGGCACTTCGTAAATTTGTCGATTAAAATAAAATATTCGTCAAACTATAAATTACAATGCATATGACGTCTTTACGAAATGCTTATACGAACGTACAAGCAAAATTCTGTTTAGGATAAAAAAACAAAACTATTAATATATTTTGTATGCGAATGACTAACTGCTATAAATAACTGTTCGTTATTTTTCTATCTAACAATACAAGTTTCGCATTTAATTTTTACAGCTACAAATACCAAACGAATAAAACCGAATTAGCACATTATACGGAAAATTGGGTATTTATAATTGTTTTCCGGAAAAGAAAACATTTTATATTTATAATTTTATTTAATTATTTTATATAAATTGTGTAACACGATTACTTTTATTTATCGCGAGTATCAATTATATTTTGAATATTTAAGAGGTAATTAAGAGAGATATAACAAATTGTTCTTCTTCCTTTCTCAACCTATAACGTCGGATACTCCATTGTAACATGCATTTTAAGTGAGGTGACTATATATCCTATTTAAAACTTGATTGTCATGTTCATCAACATCGCGTCACGTTATCCTAAAAAACATCGAACGGGACGTTTTCGTCTATTTTTTAAAATTAAGTCCCGACTACATCCCGTATTTTGTTTGTACGCAATTGAATTATTCGTGAAGTAATCTTTATTTTATAATTATTAATTTCGAAAAGAAAATATTCTTTTATATTATCGATTAATTATTATTGACATAAACACGTCGATGAAAAATATATAAATTGTTTTTCCAAACGAAAAAATTCTTTTTTTTTATTAAATAAACACTAAAAGATTAATAATTGTAATTTCCAAATACATTACCCGTCCTGATTTTCGAGAACTCATTTCTGAGCACTGAACATTTGTAAATACTAAACGTTTTTTAGAGATGTACAAAAATCCCAGAAGTTCAAGGCGTTCACGAGTAATCGTTGAAGCGTATTTTATAATTGACTTAACCGTCATTATTCGTAACATAAGATAGATTTCGCGTGAAAAATTTCTGAGGTTAAAACGTCTTGGATATCGAATTTTTTGAAAAGAAAAATTTTTTGACGTAAATATAAAATATTTTTTTATGAACGAATCGCGATAATTAAAAAAAATACACTCTCTAGTTGGATGAATATGGAATAGTGCGAAGGGAAGGAGTTGAGTTCGTAAAAACATTCGCGTTATTAATATCCAAATAAAAGATGGGGGGAGGAGCATCGGTATTTGGTCGAAATTTAAAGGATAATATTCGTTAATACGGGACACGTGACCGGGAACAACAGCGAGCGATGTTACCGCCGGACAGAGAGGAGTACCAAAACGTTCGTAGGCGCCATAGTGGAAATAACCCACGGGCATTATTAATTTAAGGTTATGCAATGTGTACGAGAAACGGGCGCGTGTGCGCGTATAATTTACGTGTAAACAACTGCACGACACGAAGCGACGTTTCAATGTCGTCCTGCTCGCGAAAGTGACACAAGCTTTTGGGTACGGTAGCAAAAGTGTATTTTCCACGCCGTTTTAATTTACCACCGCTGCGGCGTGCGGGTGCATATTGTAATGACGTAACGTTTGCCCGATAGTACATTACGTCTCGCGCAATTTTCCGTCCCGTTTTCACGCTCTGTAGTCAATAACACCCCGAATCCGTTCACTCGCCCATTACGTTTCTCGAGTAAAAATCAATATTACTATTATTTTCGCCGTCAAAACGCTCGTACTTTTCACGGGTTCTATTTTCGCGGCCGTACCACCTTAATTATAGAACCACAATCGTGTATCGGCACCGTATAAATTACGCTCGACCAGTGACGTTTATTGTATTCTTTTTTAGAAGAAATCTGACCGACGATTATTGACGCGAGCACGGTTTTGAATTTGCCGTCGTACGTAGCGAAAAACAAAACCGACGATAACGAAATCGGAGCGTACAGTTTTAAAATTGAAAGAGGAACGAACGACCGTTGATACGATCGTACAACATCGTAGTTAAAATATCGCGTGCTTTTTTTGTTGAATGGTGACGGCGTGCTAGACACAAATTCCGTTATATTTGACGAGCGAATTTGGATCTGTTGCCGTAAATAAGTATCCGAGTCCTACGGAAGAACTTTTTCGTTATTCGTGGCCGTAGAAAACCCGAGTTGAGAAACGTAGGCATTAGTTGGAACCAACTAGTCGGTCCAGTGATGTCTCTTGCGTACAATAATCGCCCGCAACATACTCCGTGCGTTATTACCGTTGGCACGTTTAAACACCCGGCCGCGTTACATTTTTTACCGTTAACGTTTTTATGGTTTACCGTGGAACGATCTTAAACCGACGTCTAATAAAATGCCGTATTCATGTTCCGATAATTAATAGTCCGTCAATAAGTGGGCGTGTACATTTCGGGTTATTTTCGGCTTCGAGAATTCGCGTTATTTATTTTATAATGCACGACGCACTACGAATTACGCGTTTTATTCGGTTCTACGATGTTCCTCGATTCCGTTGTTCCTCCACGTGCACCAAATCGTCAGCGGGCGTAGAATAAAAACCAATAAAAATGAAAAAACCTACGTAGGTTATATTACGCGATTATAAGCGATATCAACGTTCTCGGTATACTATACGATCACTATTGTCAAAAATATACGAAAGTCGTTTTTCATTAAAAAAAAAAAAATCGTAAAACGACGCGCGCTCAGCTATGTTGATGATTTGAACCGGATTGCTGGGTCAATGAATAATTCTATTACGTTTCGTTATTTTTTTTCGGTTTTTTTATAATTCAACTATCGTATTTTAAACATAAAGTCTTATATTAGTTTTGTAATCTTTTATTCGTCACTTATTGGGAATTTCGTGTTTCGATTACGTTATTAACATGTCGCGTCAAAATGATGTGCACAAACAATAACTAAATTCATATTCGAACGGTTTTAGTCCGATAGGCGAATCGTGT
This sequence comes from Geopemphigus sp. TES_GeoC_2020, assembly GCA_025469175.1. NCBI lineage: Eukaryota > Metazoa > Arthropoda > Insecta > Hemiptera > Aphididae > Geopemphigus > Geopemphigus sp. TES_GeoC_2020. The sequence goes on along the minus strand of JAIPRN010001988.1, from coordinate 18,043 downwards.
AGACCCAATTGTTCGATAATTCTATCACCGTATTTTGGAAAAGAAATTACCACTAACTGCGGAACCGTCGGTAGCGTGTAACAACTTTAGACACGACCGTCCGATAGTAACATTTTTCGGAAGCGATTGTAAAATCGTCGTCGTCGTAGTATTAATATTTTAAACGATATTCCTTCAAAAAAAAAAAAAAAAAACGAACATTCACCTGTCGTTTTTTTTTTCGAAACGTCGATGAAAAGACGCCAATATACAGATTTTGTCCATTGTCCGACGCATCGGCCAACACAATTATCAGATAAAACATATTGATTCGTAATGTTAACTATAACAGTGCGTACAATAAAGGTTACAGATGAAATGTATTGGATGTAAGGTTGAACCATTTTATACCCCAACATTATAGTAGGTCAATTATCGTTATTTTCTTTTTAGTATTTAAAGAGCGCGCACACACACATATCCATATCCATATGCGGATGATAATAACGATTTTGGACATACGACCATATTGTTTTCGTGTTTTTCCAACAACCATACTGTAAAACGCGTTTACGTTACCATTCAAGGTATTCTACGCGTTTTCGATTTCGAATTTGAAAAACATCCGTACAAAGTAGAACCATTAAGCGAATAACTTTTCAATCGTTAAAAACATATTACTTCGACGAAAACTATCGAGATTTCGTTTTTCAGTTTTAAAAGAATGACGCGAATATTTATAACGAATTCGCTTTTCACGCCGCGGTTTTCCGCGAACCTATTCAATAACTACTTTGCGCAAACTCTGGAGACGGCGAATTTTTCGAATCACCGCTTTCATGTACGCCGCGCGAATAACTTAAACGATTTGCGACTGAACGATATAACTTGCCTTACTCGATAATCTGGTAGCGGGCATATTAAAAACAAGAACAACGAAACTAAGAAAATCATTATTACTCCGATACGTTATCTTTTTCGCTGTGGTGAAACTATAATTGAAATTACGATTTAAAATATAGTTTTATTTTAACTGCGTTTTATTACACTTTACTGGTACCGAAGTATGGCTTAATTAAATGCGGTACAAAGAAAGAAGTTATACGGGAATTGTACGATTGTTATAATTCATTTTTCGAATTTTCCGTTTAATAATATTTTTTAAGCATTTTAATCAAATTACTGTATAACTATATCACAAAATAGTAAACAGTTTTAAGCTACGTCGAAAATTGTGTTTTCTGAAATGTCCTATAATATGTAAAGTGTACAATGTTCAACTTGTCATGGTTAGTATTCAGAATGTATATTATATTTTTTTTACCGACTATTATTGCTTTTTTCCCCTTAAAGGAACTACAAATTGTATCATACCGCAGACAATGGTTATTACATAAAGTTTCGCATTACTCAAAATAATGTACCGACGGATTATAGTAGGGAAACAATGTGAAAAGTATTCGTGTCGGTAGTTTATTATAAAATTGTAAAAATTTCAACTTTCGAACGAATTTTGAACAATTCGCTTCATTCGTATTCAAATAAATCCTCCGCCAAGCCATCAAGCACAGTGTACAATTTGTTTATGCTTACGGTAAATACGATTAATGTTAATAAAATGTAAATAATGGTTACCGCGTTATAAGCCATTTTACGTATGATTTTTATTTATTAAACGGGCGCGGTAAAAAAAGAAAAATTTATTGTTTGTAATTTACTTAACGTATTTTTACGAAATACAATTTAAAAAGGTTGTATTTTTAAGGTTCCGACAATCGTTATGATATATAAGAGATTCATTAATTACATAACTTAAATAAGTTAACGGTTGAATAAACGGTAAAAAATCCTATTATATACGTTGAAATTATTTATTCAGGCTAATTAACGTGAAACGTCAAACAACTTAAAAGAAATACGCGGCCTATTGTTATTTATACGAATTGTAAATATCACGTCTTGAAAATTATTTACCTTTTACAATCGTACATTTTTTCATTATTCTTAATTATTCGTTATGTCAAAATAGTAATCTAAAGGCGAAAAAATTAATTTTGGAAAAAGAATAAAACAACAAGCCAACAAAGGGAAATTATTTAAACAATTTTTAATTATTATTCGTTCATTATCATTAAAATTATTGAGGCCCGGAAATTCAATTATGTTCTATTTAACGTACTTTTATGTTCGTAAAGCGGCTAAAAATTGATAAATTAAAAGCGTTATTCTATTATTTGGGTCAGCTAAAACGAATAAATCAAATGTACGTAATTTCGTACGAAACGCCGTTTACGGCGAATGTCGAGAGTCACAGTGGTCGCAAGTAAATCAATAATCGAATTTCGATATGAAACGAACATCGGTCGAAACGTTCCCTGACGACGCGAGATTGACAAATTAAGGTCACCTGCATATGCAATACCTATAGGAAAACTGTGTATCGCGTCGCGCACCCGCTCATTTCCTGTATATTTCTAAGGACGACGAAACGTCGATCGTGTTAAATTCGATAATTACCAATAGGTTAACGTGTTACGAAAGCGTCGTAATGACGAATTTTTTCGATATTCGTTTGAATTCGCCACGAGAACTGAACGCCGAACGGTAACGACAATATATACGAAAAAACGTTAGAAAAAACATGGAACTACGCGATACATTCGACATAACGTGTGGTGAACGACGCTGAACCGAACGTTTGTTCGATCATAAATGAAATAAAAAATAATTCGGGAATGGTCTTTGGAATTATCGTTACGTAACTCGCCCGTTTTTCGGACGTACGTGTAGCCAATTACCATGCACGAGTACGTCCATTGGATACGAGATTCGATTTTAGCTACAAACGATACGAGTACGTATAGTCAGGCGATGAAAATGCTCTCGTCGTCATCGTGGACGGAGTAACCGTAGTCGAAAATGATGGCACGCAAATTGCCAGAGTCTGCTTATTAACTAACGACTGATTGCCTGTTCAATGTCCACGGGCAAATGTACACTCATCGTATGCAAACGCGCTGTCCAGATAAACCGTATACGGATTGATTCGTCGGCGAAACTATTTAACGCCATGCGCGTAAATCGGATAACGCGGGAAGTCGATACCTAAAACCAAAACGGAGACGTTTAACCGTGAAACGATCGTTACGTCTACGAGTAATAGCCGAGAAAAAAATTAATTACAACTTCCGATTAAAAGTACGACGTAACGACCCGGCATTGTATTTGTTCGGGCGACAATAAAAATATCGCGAAAGCGGTTCGTATTAAACAACAACGGTCTAAACAGAGAATATTTTTACCGAACGGTTTCCTTTTTCCCTATTGTCTCGGTTGTAATGTCCGTAACGATTAGTTATACGCGATCGTCGCGAACGGCGGATTAAAAATGTAATTATCAAATACGCGGACACGTTTAATATACTTACCTCGGCGAATTCGCGACTATTTGTCGTTAACTCTGTATTTTTCGACGTTCAAGAACGATTGTTTAATCAACGTTTCGAGGACGGCGCGTACAATTAGTTTTAAAGTTATGGCAACGGGGATTCGATGGATTTCGCGGAATAACTTCGGACGCACAGCGTAATATTTTCGTACCGTAGTCGAGTTCTACAATACAAGTTTAACTTCCCAGTAACTTTTCGATTAGAATATCTTAATTTATGTCTGGTGTTTTACAGCGTGTCGGCCGGGATAAAGGACACGCGTAGGAATATAAACGTAACGAAAAAACGGCAAATAATAAAAATATATTATTACGTACCACCGAAAAATCGCTAGCTCTAGGATGGAACGATTGGAGGGGGTCACGATGGACCGTAGTAGTTGTAGTGACTGCGGTCCGTTACCCAGCGCGTAGTTATACGCCAAAATATTCGAATAAAATGCAAAAGTAATGTTGCGTGATGTAAACGCTCGTAATTTAAACTCGAAAGATGTAAGCAGAAACTAAGAAATACACATTTTAACCCGTAATATTTTTGGGGGCGTCAATAATTTAAAAAAAAAAAAAATAGAATAGCGCCAAATGTTTACAGTGTAATATATTTTGTTATTTTTTAAATTGCCTTAACGTTTACGTTTAACTAGATTTTATTCAACGGATATTTTAATCGTTCGGCAATATTTTTTTCTTTAAATATTCGGATATAATACCACGTAAACACGGGTTACCGAGTGAAAATTGTCGAATTTCAATATTAAACAAAAACGCTCGGGTTCGTAAGTGGAAAGTTTCTTTGGTTATTAAACGAGTCGTTTTTTTTTTATCCATTAACGAATTGTGTATCCTCCTCCTTATCCTCCAGTGGTCGAAAAATGTTTAGAAAATACGTATTAGTATACGGTCAGTAAGCAAAACGAAAAATAGGGAAAAACGTTCGATATTTTCGCCGTTAATTGGTAAAGCTTAAAACTCATTCAGCCTTCGTATAAATATATAAATATAAGGAAATACGGGGCAATTTTGAACGTATGAATTACGGTTATAATTATTATTATCGTTCTTTACGCGCGCAACATTTTAAATCGTATCCGCGAAAACGAAAAACTTAAATGTATCAAAAAAAAAAAAACGCTCGGTATACATATATTGTTATTACGTCTGTGTTGGAAAAAGTTTTCGAGTTTTTCAGTAACTGTGTACGATGCGCTGCCGCCACCGCCGCTATAAGTGTTTATTAAATTAACTCGCCGCGGGGCGAAAAATACGAAAAATAACCACTCCGCGGACCTGTTGAAGTTCGGTTGAGGAGCTGGCGGTGAACGCGTTTTTATTTATTCGCGCGACGGCCGTTTTACGCGCCCCCGGACTGGAAAATACGGCCGTAGAATATACGCGGCGACGATATTCGGGCACCGTATGATCGCGACGCGGGAACGTGACAATATCACGTCGGCTCTACGCTCGAATCGCGCAATTCGCCCACTTCACGATCGTGCGTTACGCTCGATACGCCCAATCGCGTGGCCCACGTCGCGTAAACAACACTCCTTGGACGCGTCCATAATTGATGCGTTTGCTCGTTCACTGGTCATTGTCCAGGCGTATCGTCGTAAGTTTTTAGACACCCACGTCGGTAACAGCGGCGGTGTCGACTATATAATACGTTGTTTTATAAATAAAAATATATTTGAATATTATCGAGCTAATATTCAAACGACGCGCTCGCGACGGATTGCGTTAACCGACTTTGTTAATTATTATGCGTCGCTTCGCGTCACAATTGTAACGTGTATATATATAGGTATACAGCTAGGATAAAAACTCGGAGTAGTTTACTTTTTTATGTAACGCGAAAAAACGCCAAGAACGAAAAAACAAAGGAAACACAACGGGACTCGGCCGACCGACGGTGTTCGTTGGTGAGTAAATGGCGATTCCTTATTTTTTTCATCGAATGTTAATTACCGGGAGACGTTGAACGTCGTTCACGCCGTAATATATTAACGAAACCGTTTTTAGCGGAGTTCGGGAATCGAAGTGGTGCAGTATCATGGAGTGAGCGGTGGTGATTGGGGGTGGAATGGTGGTGAAAAAGTAAGCGAGCGGAAAAAATAAACCGAAATCTGTTAATGACGGGCCGAACAAACGAGCTAATTTCGTTTCCGCGTCGCGGTGTACGCTCACGTCGGCGATAGGAATACTATTGTCCAATTAGTACGTCGCCTTAACCATAATCGTTAATCGAAATATTAATATGTATGTACGTAGTTAGTGTCGGAACGCGGGTACCGTCGATAAGTTAGGAGAGAAAATCGCTCGAATTTATCGTAATCCGATATTATATTATAATACGTGAACGCGATCGTAACACTATAGTGTCTTTCGGAAAATCTATACGCACACGTATTTAATTTATATAACAGTACGTACGCGATATTTTCGACACGAGATATCCATTAATGATAATTGTCGTATGATCCGACCTTGCTTCCGTTCCGTGGCCGCTATATTAGAGACCCCGTGTCGAAACGAATTATGCGTGCATAACCGCCGCACTCGTTACGCGAAATAACGAATTTAACCGATTCCCCTTAACTACATCCGCGTATCTCTGATAATGCGTCCCGAACGTCCGCGGTACTTCGCGCGCGCCATTTGCTCGGTAACACGTTACGACCGCCCGCGTTTATATCCGAGAACAACCGTGTCCGCCGATAGCCCGACGGCCACAATCGCTTTCCACCACGCTCATAAAGGGTGCACAATTTACGCGCGCGCCCCCCCCCCATCCCCTCCGGGTTGTATTTCCACCATCGTCGGTATTCGGCGACGAGCGTACACTTGTTTATCCGCTGGAATAAGAACGCGGGAACGTAATTCGAACATTTCCGATTCGTTCTCCGGGCGCGTGCGGTTTACATCCGCGAGAGCTGACGAAAACAACCGAATGCTCAACCTTCGTCAACGCGAAGTACCCGCCGTTCCGCACAATACTTTCAACCCGTTTTATTATTTAAGACTTTTCGACCGGACACCGAATAGTGTCGTAGGGTATCCCGTCCGTCCGTGCATTAATGTCCCATTGTCCCGTCGATTTTCGGCGTGGAAAATTCGCCCGTATTTTAGTGTCCATAATGTCGCCGTTGCACAATAAGTGATAATCCAACGAAGAAAAACACGTTCTTTTGGGCGTGTCGACAGTTCGTGTCGTATCGTTTCAATTTGATCAATCGTACGAGTTATCGATTTAAATATAGCTCTCGTTAAAAACACGGGTGTCGGATTCAGTGGCCAAAATATCCGCAACCATTTGGGTAGCGTGTTGACGGTTGGACGGTAGAAATAAAAAATAAGCGTTTTGTACTTGAGACGTGTTTTTACCGATAATACGGACGTCGTTTTCAACATTTTTCGGTAATCGCAGCATTTTTAGGAGTAACTCGTGGCGAACGTTGACACCGTACACGATACGTCACCACCATCTCGTTTGGCTAAAAAAAAAAAAAACGTCTACGCTAGTGCCGTTAATAACTGTTTAACGACGTCTCGTAGAAGTTTTCGAACAGGCCAGATTTGTGGGTGCCGCGTACGTTCACTTTGCTAGCGATAATTCCTTTTTGATTTGTTATTCGCGTAAGTGCGCCGAAGAGATAAACAAGTAACGGTCGATCGACGAATGATGACAGCACGTTCGGCCCACTGTGTACCTCGATAATTCGAAGGTCTCTTTTTTTTATTGAACAATCTCCGACCAACGCCCTGGGCAAAACGGCTGCTGGTGATAAACTTACGTCGTGTAACGCGTACGCGTATTACGAAGGAAACGTCCGTATAATAAATGCCTATTGAATTACAATGTCTTAACTGGCAGTATCGTCCGACGGTATATAATTATCGAGTATCATAATTTACAATAAATCGACTTGGATCTATAGGCGATAAAGAAAGAACACGTTTAGCGTGTTTATTTTGAAAAATTCCGTGGGCGTTTCATAGCGCAGGTACACGTATCGGCCCGTGATTAATTATTATTTCCGTTTTAGCAATGTCCTTTGATATTGAGATCACGCGTGAATTCGGTAACTTTGTTCAATTCGCGCATTTAACGACAACTTCAATCGTTAAAACTGTACGTACCGATTTAATAATTTTTTTTACGACCATTGTCAAGTAGTAGAAACGCCGTGGCGACGCTAATTTATATACTTTACATTATTATGTGCATAAACTTAAAAAAATTATTCTATATTTTAGTTATAATTATAATTACGGAATAACTTTTTTTCGATTATTTGGTAGTAAGATTTTCGCACAATACCAAGGGGTCGTGGAACAAACTTTACGTCGGGCATATTATAAACTATTCAGTTGAAATGGATTCGTCGTAGACCAGTTAGCTAAGTGTAATACTGCGTAGTTGTGAGATCAGTGCCGATTGAACTGTATATCAAATAATTGAAAAAAAACATTTAGATAGGCCAACGGTTAAGTTAGTTATTATTGAAAAAACGACGGTAAAAATATGTAGCGCGGTGCGGTCGCTGCGACAGTGGAACCGTAGTTTTCTAGTTTTACGTGTTATTCCGAATTCTAAATTAAGAAAAATCGTCGTATTCGAAAAGAAATGCCTAGCAACGATAACGGATTATTATAAAAACTGATTATCGTACAACATTAGAAGGAAAGATTAAGGCTTGGCTTAATTTTAATCTAATACGCCGACGTAATTAACTGATAAAATTAACGAATTTTATAGAAAATGGGAATTTCAAACGCAAATAACGTTTTTTTCCTTAGATTGAACGTTTATGAATCTAGAAACGTGATTAAAAAAATTAACCTAATTGGCGATTAAATTAATATTTCGATTTATTTAAGGAATAACGCGGAATAATGAAATTCATTAAACGTCGACTCTCGTCGAACGGCGTAAGTTAATTTGAAAAATATATTTATTTGATATTATATCGCGAAAAACGTTACTGTCATACGTATGTTTATTTTATATTATTTATATTTGTTTCGCAATAACAAGTACTAGACCCCAACTGAGAAAACTAAAAGCTAAACTTTTCCAATAAATAACTAAATAATTTATAACAGTCACATCTGATGCGAAATAAAATACCTAATTTATTATAAGAAGCACGAGTATTAAGACGCGCGGGTACGTATTTATGGTATTTTCGACACTAAATAATACGCATTGTTAAACGGTTATTATTGTAAATAAAACGCACGGAACATATTTACATATACTATTCGAGACGCTCGAATTAATCACAATACGATTTCGTCTAAATCGCGTCCTCGTATCGAATTAAATTTAACACACGATTTTTTTGCCGGCTGGCCTGGAGTACTCCCGTCACTATCACGTACTCGTAACCAGCGCGTTTTCGATCCGTTAACGAAGAAAGAACAACCCTTTTACGAATGTTTTCATATTTCGAGACGATTTAACAATCGCGTTCGAATTCGTCCCGTGATATATTTTCGCGAACATATCGGGAATCTACAGGGACAGACGAGGGATTCGCTTGTGCGTTCGTTGGGCGCATTTTCAAATCTGGCGATTTCGCGAAGATTTCGTTTATAATGTTACTATGTAGATCGTCCATTCACCAACCGTCACACCACCTGGACACTTACTGGGTTTGGTCTGCGTGATCTCCTGTAATCCGGACACGCTTTCACCACTAGTCGCAAGCGCTAGCCACTCGAACGTTTCGTCAAAATTCCATTGGCCGCAAAGGAATATGTACGCACGATTGGAGCCCTCTTTTCCGCGAGGTGTCTGTACGCGGTTTGCCAAACTGCTAACGCATTCACGTATAGGGTTTTTCTTTTGCGCACGCCTTCGCATGAGCAGTCAAGCGGGAAAATTGAGTAAACCATTACGAGCCAACGGCACGCTCGTAGTCTTTTTCGCGCGCCGTACACGGATTTTTAAACTGCCGGCCGTCGCAAGAGGCTTCGCACGAATGTTACACGGATATCGTTCATTTCCATTGTCGTTATGTGTTCTCATCTGGTGTTCTGTTACCGCGATCCTTTTGTTGGCTCATTGTCGATCACGGTAACGTAATGTTTACCGAAGCGGAATACAATAACGTTTTTATTCCGGCACCACTTTTCACGGATATTACGTGAACGACGATGATTCACCAATCGATGATATCAAATACCACAACCGCGGGCGCCCCAAACGCGTTCATTTATTTAATATTTAACGTATACGTATTTAAGGCCGTTATATAATTTAAAAACGCGTCATCGTAAACCCTCGTCACTTTGCTCAAATTCTAAAATACAATATCGTAAACGGCGAACGTTAAAAGGAACTTCAAAATGTAATTGAACTTACATTCCTTTTTTATCGTTTACCAATATTGTTCGCGTTTGGATTATTAATCTATTTATCGTTATTAAAATGCGTATATTCGATTTCAGCGGTTAAAATTGTTCAGTTTTCCGTATTATACGTGTAATATATCAGTAAACCGTTAATTTCCTACACCATTCGTAGAAATTATTTTGTTTTCGGTAAAAATTTAAATTTATTGAAACGTAAGCGTATATTAATTATGTTAATGAAATAGCGAAATCAAAATTTAATTTGACGAAACAATCACGGAATATTCGACACAACGATACTATACAAATTTAAACCTATTCGACGATACAATGAGGTTCAATCGTCAAATAAAACCGGAAACCTTTTATTATATTATTAAAAATATTTCGTCGGAAAACGATAATGGAAAACGTTATTCCCGTTTTTTATTTTTATAAGGGTAAATTTTTTGTAATTGGTTTTATCGAGTAAAAATTCGACATTAAGCCGTCGTGCAATTGAGTAGTTGATCGTTTTCTTTATCGTAGCATTGTTTCTAATCTCAGAACTATATATCGACGTATTTATACACGAGTATATACGTATGACGTTTGAGGTGACATAAAGCGACGTTTTGTTAGTGGGGCTATTTCGCAGTTATAACGACGGAAAACGTTCGAAACGTATTAATTAAGAAATTATACGCTTAATAAATAGCGTATACGTTCCAAGATTGTGCATCACGTAAGTATGCTTCAGTTTTTGAGCATATATATAAATAAACATATAACTAGTAATTTCAGAAGAGTTGTGAATCGATCTAATTATTCTTTCAACGACGATTGTGCGTACGTAAATCCATTCCGATCTAACCAATCGACATTCTTTTTTATATTTTTTATACGAAAATTGCCGGCTATGTTTAAAGTTCGCGTGATTCATCGACACCGAATATCGCGTAATCGCAAAATGTTCGTACACGGTTCGAAGTGACATATTTCGGTTTTTTAATTTACGGTAACATCCGTGATATGGAAATTAGGCGTATCGGAACGCTAATTTACCTCGACTTCGACCCAACACCGACTTAGCGTTATACGTAAAATGTATTGTAGTTCTTCCGAAAGATACGATTATATTTATCTTTTCCCCCCACGTGGTATACCATTTTTTTTTTTTTTTAATTCGTTCGCTTTCGCCGCCATTCTCGAAATTTCGATTTTTACGTCTGTGATATATTAGTTTTTTACTACCATTTATATATGTCACGTTATACGCGCACGTAACCTTCAGACGCGTATTCGTCTTAGATATATATATTTCATATTTATCTCGTTCGTATCTTTCCTCCCGACTATAATAAATACAATTTATATTAAAAAGTTTTTTCTTTTTAATATAAATTTTATCCTACACGCTAATAACTGCTATAAATTGGAAAATATTTTATAGTTTTTAAATATTAATCGATTTTATTATTAATTCGTTACGACGTTTTTTTTTATATAGTATAATATCGATATTATATTCTATAAACTTAATTGTCCAAGCACAATGAATGGATTAAACTGTTATTGAAGTGCTTGCGCTTATCGCGCTCATTAATGACATTATCAAAATGTAGTTTAAGCGGGTGGTGGTTGAACGTAAACAAATTAATTTCTCTGATAACTAAAAAACGACGTGTCATTTTCTAAATCGGCGAAATATTTTATTTTCATTAAATTTATAATATTATCGAACGTATTATACACTGGCTAATTAATTTTCAATATAAAACTACGGAATATCGATAATTTTTGTAATTTAAACGTCAGATGCCAGAGTACATACGAACAAGCAAAATTGAAATATATAATCGCGGTTATTCGAAAAAATCGCCAAACAACGTTATACATATCGAAACAAAATATAAACTATATGAAACCAATAACGATAAATTTTATCTTAAAATGCGTTCGATCGTTTTTAGAGGCGAATTTAATAAATAATTTAATTAAACTGTATCGTACATCTAAAATTATAATATAAAAACATATAACGAGTAATATATGTTTACTATTTTAGCCCTTTTGAAATTTCGGGGAAACGTTTTTTATTGATAATGAAAACGCGTAAAATTGTAGGAATTTTATTCGTAGAAAATAATTCTGGAACAAACGCAAATATAAACAGAATCGCGTTATGTTTTGGAATCGAAAAATATTTAGACAATTATTTTTAGCGACCATAGTTTACATCGTATATCGTTATTATTATTTAAACGTGTATCCGATACACGCGTGTCTATTATTACGTTATTTCCGTATAGTGTTATTTTAATACGTTTTGTACGATATCTCCGTAGTAATACGTGAATTTAACGCGCGTATTATCGATTTAAATGCATTTATTAGACTACAAGACGAATATATAATGATACAATAATGGGCGTACGTGAAGTAAACAATAAATTTTTATTTAAATACGCGCATATTCGACGCGGAATTTCAGTATGACACGGAGGATAATTTTAATAAATATATACGGCTTTAAGGTTTTCCATATTTTCATCAGTTCGCGTGTTTTTGTTCGTGACGCATATTGTTCAAAAAATAGTTAAAACAAAAAGCAGAACGTTAATTTAATTAAAATTGCCAGTATTTGCCGAACGTAATAAACGCGAATTGTTTAGTCGTATAGAATAAGTTGTCGGGAACAAAGTTTTGCCAAGTGGTCGTTGTTTTTCACAATTTCGTCGAACGGAATTTCCGTTCTAATGTCATAGCTAATCGCGTTCGTTTATTATTTTGTTTAGTTTTACGAGACTATTTCGCATCGCAAAACGGATGTTTTGTAATCGATAGCCGGCGCATGTGATTGAAAATCGTGTCTACACGACGGCACAATAATAATTTTCATTCACTATCGGTGCACGGTGGTTCGTTTCGTCAGGTGGGGGGATGTATTATACGCCCAGTCGTTTCATTTGGGAGTTTGATGGAGGGGATAGGTATGTTTTAACGCCGTGGAAATAATTTACGGCCGAGATATCGCGTTATAATTGTTTAATGTTTTCATTAAATTTGTCCCAATAGCGATGATTATTGAGGTGTAGGAATTTGTAATCACTGTGACACGTGGGCCAGCCAGCGCGACGCCGCACGTCGAGCCGGCGAGGAGACACCGCGTGTATAAGTTAATGAACTATTATGTAGATAAGTGTATATTATACCGTACAAAACGAATTAATTCGTCCCGGTTTCAAACTGTAAAATTACCTCGCGAGTACAAACAAAACGTCTATCACAACGTCGTAATCGATTTCCGTAATAAACGGATCGTTTGGGAATTTCGGGGCAGACTTCTCCATACACAACGTGCAGTGGCATTACGACGACGATTTCGGTTAATTATAACGAATTATCATTGATAAAGCTCGTTAAGAACACGTCAATCTCTCGTTAACTATCTCGACGCGTCCAACGGAAGTTATACGATAATACGGTCAAATATTTTAACGAACGAACGAACGTTTTTGTGCCGCTTTGGTGAACATATCGTCGACTGAATCGGTGAAAACCTTTTTAGGTTTTAGGATTGGTTTTTTTCAAATAGCTCCAATACCGTACGTTTACCTTCGTTTAAAATATCGTAATAAAACGCTTTTTAACTCGCGCGTATGCCGCAACTAAAGGTTTTACGTCACAAATCGAACTCTCTAGGTTTACGTCAACTATCTAATAATAAAAATATACTCTATTAGATTTTTCAAAAAATTGTTCCCTTCTAAAAGTTGTTTCATCATGTAACGTTCATTATTTATAAAGTTATAAAATACATAATTTATGTATATATATGAAAATATAGAATCAGAATACTGTTAACGATCTCTATTCGTAATTCTTAAGGCCCATATACTCGAAATTAAATTTCAAAGATATTTTAATTATTTACTAGAAGTAATATAATTTGTACTTTTTTCATTAATTCTATTGATGAAACAATTTCTCGCACGTACTTCACATACATTTGTTTACTAGTTTTGTTATTATTCGGATATTAATATAAGAAATTCGATTATAATAATTATTTTCAGTGTTACTTTTCCTATACGTAAACCATCAACTATTAACACAATCATATCTTAATTTTAAAATAACTCTATAATCACCGTAAGTAGTTCTTTCATTGTATTATACAGTTAGTCGAGTTGAAATTCGTTTTTTAAAAATTTCGATTCATCGTTTGTATATTGATTGTAATTTGAAGTTTTTAAAAAATCGTTCCTTCAGGGCTAATACGATGTAATGCGTAAAACACGTCACGACGTAGTATTTTACATTACATTTAAACATGCTTATTAGGTTTATAAATATTTCATTCAACGTTAATCGTTAGAATGTATGTCGTTAATAATCATTGTTTGTAATATCGTTGAAATTATTCATCAAATTTGAAATGTAAGTAGAAAATAATTTCGTTATGTATTAAATGGTATATTTCGTAGTTTATATGATTCTGCGATAGTACAATTATTTTTGGTCATATTAAATGTTTAGGGCCTCCTAGAAAACGAATAAAACGCGTAAAATATTATTATTATTATGGCCGTTTCGTTTTTAATTAAAGTCGCGAGTTTAAACGCGTGTTAATATTATTTATATATTACATAGGACATATTCAAATGGAAATATGTTAATTAGAATTATTTAAGAACAATAGAATAAACGTCAGTCGTAAAATGATGTAATAACCGTTTTATTCAAAAACAACAAAGTATCTCGAAAGTCTTTTATTATCAGAAAATATACGTTTATTGATCGTTATCTAAAATTATGCTTAGTTAATTTTATTTGTTGAAAATTCGAAAAAAATACGAACTAAATTAATTGAAGTAGATATGGTTGACCAATAATAGCTAGAAAGCAATCTATTACAAATTTTTCTGCAGAATTTGACAGAATATTTTGGAGACGCCTTAATATATGTTTAGTCAAGTCGATATTTAATCAAGCGATAATCATAGACCAATATTTACACTATTTTTATAAAAGTAAATTTCGAATTTTTCGACATTTTGACGTTTCAAATATATTATATTGAAATTGGTAATCCAATCACAAAAAAACTTCGTGGTTATTTTCGATAAAATATTGCTAGGGAATCACGATTATGTTTAGACGCATATTCATCGTTTCCGCTATAATAATTATCACAAAAAATAAGCTTTTACCGCGCTAAATGAGGTACTAATTAATAACGCGTTGACGTAAGTAAAACAATTTCGAATCATTTGGTTCAGGAAATTAAATTTTCCCGTTATACGTTAGTGTCGCGTCTCAGCTACCGTGGTTTCAGATACGTTATGCAGGTCCGTTCACTTTTAATGTGCCCAAAGACGGACGAAAATAAAAGCGAAACATTAGCATAAATCCCGAAGAAAATGCACGATCGTTCGTTATTAAACGCTCGTAAATTTTCTGCATGATTTGTAAGAGTATTGAGCCTTTTTGGTGGCTAATTGTACTCGGTAAGACGGTGTAATCGGCTTGAGAGTGATGGAGACACGGACACGGAGTGCTTTGCGTGTAGCGTCGTAAATAACGCGTAAAAACGACGCGGAAAGATTGAAGGCGAAAACGACCGAACGCGGCGTGGAGGAATAGCCGGGCGTTTTGAAATTTCGCCTAATTGCAGTTTGCCTTCCTTAAACCCTAGCACCCCTACCTCGCCCGCGCCCCGGGCCACCGACCGCTGTCAACGTGTAAACTCCGCAACGGCATACGCCTTACGCCGCGCGGGGGGAGTACGCCGCGTCCGTCGCAAAACGGGAAATCCTCGGGAATTAAAGCTGATTAATGCGTAGCGCGCGAAGCATAACTTGTGTACGGCCCAGGAACGTCCGAACGCGCGACGCGGGCCGTTTGAATTTTACGCGCGCCTGTGTGTGTGTGTATAATTCGTCGTTTTTGTTTTCGCCATTTTACGATGTACGAGAAATGCTTTTGTCGTTGTCGTTCCGTACGAAATGAGTAACGAGACAAATCGGATACCACCCAGTCCCCTCGGCGATATCCCGTTAAAAAACGAAAAACCTACTAGTTTCTTTTTGAATGTTATATATATATATATATATATTGTGTGTTTGTTTATGTGTGGGTGGGTGTGCATTCGGTAGCGTGATTGTATCAAAAAAAAAGGCAATAAACCGTATTACTATTCGGAGGGTTTCGAAGGACAAACTAGCCGATACAGAATGTTGGTTTTTGCGTCGGGGTTACGACAGAAAAAGAAAAAAACGAAATCCGTTTTCGGACAGTGAAATTGATGTGTATAAAAATTACCATGTCCGACCACCACCGCCGCCGACTTAGCACGGACAGACAATCCATGTCTCTGTAGCGGTTTCGTATCGATCCCGCGGAATCGTATAGTTACGTTTCAGTTTTTTTTCTCCCTTCTTTTTGTCCAATGTGTATTGTCTCTGACGGATTGTAGTGTCGTCTTACGATCGATCTTCAAAAGTGCCACCGATTTTTTTCATTTCCGTTCTCGTATTTTCTCTCGCCGTTTTTCGTATTATTATTATTATTATTATTATTATTATTATTATTATTGGTATTATTCGCCTAACAGTATCGTAAAATATCGATCCTATTGAAACTGAATGCTCGCTTACGTTTTATTCATTTTACTGTAAAACATATCGTACGCTGTGTGTCATTAAAACTGTACTTACGCGCTATATTTGTATTCTCACCTCCCTCCCCGTCCACCTATCGACAATGTTCTTTAACGTACTCCTACATTTTTTGGAATCTTAGAAAAATCAATATAAGACCCTACAGTCGTACCATCGTCATAAATTGATAAACGTAATTTACGAATTGATTTTCGTTCGCGTTAAACGTCGTTATTTTTGAATAAAAAATTAGGATATTACCTAATATCCCGCTATGTCGAAGACGCTATTAAATTGTTTAATGAAAATAGTTATTCAATTTCATAAATGTATATTTATATATAATATATAACATATCGTATATTCGACGGCGCAATATATAGGCAAATATAATTACATTATGAATTGGGAATACAATATTACGTAACTAGTTTTTAATTTTAGAAATTTCGTTAATTTTAATCCAGTAATATTTTAAATTAAAAATTTGGTTTCGTTTAAACCGTTCATGATACTTTACATTATTAATTTCAGATTATGTTTTCGTACAAAATGATATGTTCTCCGCGATATACAATTACTTTTCTTGCAATTTGATACATTTATTATAATAATGATAATAAATTACCACACGATATTTTCAAGAGAGTCATCCTTATTAATATCTCATTATTTTAATATTTTTAAGGTTATATACATTATTTTAAAATTATTCTATTCTTAAAAGTATTGAATGAATAATTAACTATTATTATAACAAATTTTATCTCGCGGCTAAAATGTTAGTAATTTGGAAACATTACAAATAATAAGAACATTATTTACACATTTATTACAATAATTCCGCACAAAAATGTCGACGAACAACAAAAAGATAAGTGTAATAAAACAATACCTATAATATTGTTGTACGTATAAAATAACATACTTAAACTAATATTGAAAATGTTAAAGTACATGTTTGTATGGGCTTTAGAAAAAAAATAAATAGAAAATTATATACTACTTATTTCATTTTTACGTAATAATATTAATAAAAAAATACGTGACTTTGGCTAAAATTATCAACGTGCTTTAATTAGGTCCAATGAAGTTTAAAAAAAAAAAATTCTTTAGGTCACCGAATTAATAGGATTATCCCCTAATAAATAATAAATGTAGTCGTTATCGATTAATGTATAGCACATTACTGTTAAATGACCGGTTAAGTTTCAACTTGTATTACGGCCAGAAATATGCTCAATGGAATGGAAATTTTCAACCCGTAAAAATGTTGAATCTTAAATTTAAACTTGTGATCGGTAAGCTGCAGTCATTTTTGGTCATTATTATTTTTCCGTTCGGAAAGTTGTCTTAATCAAAATAAATGAGCAACTCTGTTGAGAGTTCGTGAAATTATATATATATATAAATAAATTTTTTTTTTTTCGTTTTTTCGATCACAATATTTTAAAGAATTTACGTCGATAAAATTTCAATTATAAATTTATTAAAACCAAAATTAAAAGAGAAAAATTTTTAAAAATTTAAAACAACTTGCTTATATAATATAAAGTACGCTGTATATATATATATATATATATATATATATATATAAATAATGAGAGAGTACGAG
>JAIPRN010001987.1:0-36299 GCA_025469175.1 Geopemphigus sp. TES_GeoC_2020 | reverse complement strand
ATTTCGTTTCCCGTCCGACGTTCCGTACGGAGTCGTGAAACTATCGTTTTACAATATATTCACGCACGCGCGGCGTACGTGTTTGTCGAATTTCGTGGCCCGTCGGTCTATAAAATATCGATCGCCCGTTTCTAATCGTTCCCATTAACGACGGCGTACCGAGTGTGTCCTCCGATCACGAGCGTGCTTTCGAGAATTTTACGAACGCCGTACGAAATATCGTCATTAAGGCAACATCAATGGCCACCAACGATCCGCGCGAGTCATTATTGGACATCGTCATTAGACGATCGTTTTCGGAAACGAGTGTCGGTTTTGGTATTTTACATTTTCACCTACGCTCGAAAATGTAATTAAATCGATTTCAGTTAGGATTAAATTAAGGGTCGTTGTCGAAACGTACGCTTCGAACCTGGCATACACAATCGTGTACCCTTGGGCTACACACAAATTACGGCCCTCGAGCAAAAACTACGATCGTGTTCGCGAAACGATTCGAAAATTTCCAGAGATTTGTCGTATCTTGCATATCGTTTTGAACGCTTTTAAATTATTACAATATTAATGTATACGAAATTACGACGCGGAAGTAATTACCCTAACCTCTCGAGAACCCGTCGAAATTGCGAATACATTTGCCGGCAGTTTCGGATATGTAATCCAACCCGTTAAATCGCCGGAATTCTCGGGCGTTTTTTACTTATTATCGTCGATTAGTCTCCGGATACGTATTACGATTACGGTTTTAGAACGTTACGGGCCGTGGCAATTGAAAACTGTTTCCCGATTACCATTCCATTACTGCGCTTTTTTACTACGACACTCCGATACCGAGGGTGCGGCGCGATACGTCGCTTTCGGGCGTGCGTCGTGTAACGTATTTAACTGAATAGATTACGGCGTATAACAGACGTATCTCGTTCGCGCGACAAAGTAAATCGTAACGGAAACCGTGCGCGCACGTCCAATACGCGTCGGAAAACGAAATGATAGCGTTAGATAAGACCGAGGAGTACCGTACGTTATACCATTATTACCGAGCTCGCGGACGTTCAAACAAAGAACTCAAAACGACGCATTAGCGCGGAATAGACCTAAGGGCTATAAATATATAATACACGCGACTGGTATGTGGAGGAAAAAAACCGTCATTATCGTGTTTGAAACCGTCCATCAAGTTGATAAAATTTAAAAAGGAAAAAAACGACACGAAAAAAAAGAAGAAATAAATAACTTCCAGCCTATATATAATAATAATAATAATAATAATAATAATAATTGACCAGATGGTTACGACGGAAAACTCGGAGAAACGTTAAAAAATGTCGATGGTGGAAAGGAAAAAAAACCCGAAACGGGTATGTATATATATACGCTTATATGCGCGACAATGGTCGTATAGACTGTAGGTAAACGAGGGATGAGTGGTGAGGGGAGGAAAAAAAACGCCGCACGCGCGTATTTTATTGAATCGTCGTAGTGGTCGTTGATTTTCATTGATGACAGCCATGTAAAAAGACGAGTGTGTGTGCGTGTGTGTGTGTGTGTGCGCGCGCGCTCGCGCGTCTGTGAATGGACACGTCTGTACTGCGCGTAGTCGATCGAAATGACGAACGGCGGAGCGGGACGGAACGGGGAAAGGTTGTTTTTGTTTTTTGTTTTTTTTTTCAACGGACGTCGGATCGGCTTTTAGGACGGGGAAGAGGACTCGGTTTTCAGAGGGGAACCGCTTCGGTCCGTGACGGACAAGCGGCGAGAGACGGAGAAAGACAAGGCGAGATATAGAAGGCGCGCACGCGTTACTGCGGAGAGTGAGGCGAGGGCAAAAAGAGAGACAGAGACGGACGGACGGAAAGAAGTTCGTGGACCGTGCGACGGAGATGATGCTGCGCGGTACGCGCGCTCGCGCCGTGGATCGCACGTGACATTCCATTCACGGAACGAACGAACGGACGCTGGCTGGCTGGCTGACTGGTTGGTTGGCGCGCGCGCCCGCTCTCCGTCTTGACCGGTTCCGCGTCAGCGGAGCGCGGGGTGGCGAAGGGTTTCCGACGCTCGGAACTGGTTTTCCCCTGCTCTAAGTCCGACCACGGACGTTCCATCTACATAATACACAGCCTCAGCGGTGTATGTATATATATATATATATAGCTTACGTACGTGCGTACGTGCGTGCGCGTGTGTATGGTGCGTGTTGCTCAGTGCGCGCCAAAAAATCATAACCGGAAACGCGACGTCACGGTCGGACACCGCGCCCCGACCGTTTCCGTCGTACGCTCTTGTGATGCCACCGTCTCGCGTGCGCGCGCCAAGACAACGGGCGACCCATCAATCAACCTGTTGCCCTCCCCCTTCCCTCTTCCCCGAAACCGGACCGTCCGACGATACTCGTACGGAATACGTATTATTATTATCGTTGCCGTACGCGCGCGCCCGTTTCGTCGTCTCAGGGACCGTAGTAAAGTTAGTCCGTCGGTAACCGTTTAATCGGTTACCGCGTTACCGGTCAATTGAAACGGCACGCCATTTACACGTCGTTTCCATACGGCGACTCGGGCGATCGTCGAACGCACGGTGCGCCGTTTCGGACGGTCGATTCTCGTGGCGTTCGGGTACGGCAGAAAATCGAGGACCGAAACGTACCCCGGGGGCCTAATTTTTATGCCGCCGGTCGATCCGATCGCGGTCGTCGTGCGCTTCATCAAGGAGAACGTTATTATCATTATTATTGTTGGATAAGAAGCTGCGTGGCCGTCCCGTTAACAACGCGCGCGCGTGTGTGTGTGTGTGTGTACGTATATACAAGTATTGAATACGACGACGATCGTGGGAGAATATCTTTGCTTCGGTTTCCTTTTTTTATTTTACGTAAACAATCGGGAATAAAAACAACAACGCGCGAGCTATTCAACGGGTACGACAATGGACGAATGGAGGGGTGGAAAAAGGAATACAATACGTCCGCGGGTGTACCATAATGTATGCACGCGCGCGTAACGTACGGCGAACGAATATAATATTTCACGCGACGATACGGTCGGCGACTCGCGCGCGTAGAGGATCTCGTCCGGTCTCCGTATGCGGTTGTGCCGCAGCCGTCCCTTTCCCCGCGGCTAACGGCAGCTGGCCCGCTGCAACAGGTCCCCGGACAAGTGCGTCTCCGTATATTCCGCACCCGTATACGAACGCGTACGCGCTTTTCGACTACCCGGCGCTGTAACCTAGTTTCCACGTCCGTCGGTTTTTCCGTTACCGTGTGTATATATTTATTTATATATACGCTTATACATATTGGTTGGAGAAGAACGCCGAAGAACACCGCCGCTTCTCGATATTGCGCGGAAAAAATAAAGACCGAACAACACAAACCGATTCGAACGGGAAAAATAAGTTCGACGGGCGGACGACGACGGCGGCGGCGGCTAGAGTGAAAAGAATACGCGGCGAAGGAGCGATTAAGAATACGGGGAAATTAAATCGACGGGTCTATTATGCCGTTCACGGGTACGATTTGTTTCCTATTTCCGGTCGACTTCGCGCGTATTCTACGTATTAAATAAAGCCAAGTAGATAGGAACGTAGATAACCGCCTCGGGTCCGGTTTATAATTATTGGTGTACGTCGTATATATGTATACGAGTAGAATAACGACGTTGTTCTTTGTCCGGAACAAACCGTGTTGGTTGTTTGATTTTCTATCAATTTATATATGAATAGTTGTCTATAATATATCCGGGGATTCAAGAGGCGACGTAGATAAAATAAAAATAATTCGATACTACCTGATTCGCGATTAATGAACAGGTGATAGTCGATAAGGCGAACATAAAATTAACAACTAGGCGCCGTTTGTCGCCGTCTACTTCCGACAAATTAACGACGGTTTTGCAAACGTGATACACGGTCACTAGTTTGACCGGCAACGAACGTATTTGTTAGATATTCGCTGTATTTCTCCGCCGGGGAAGTAAAACGCATTTTCGGCTTAATCCCGCCTAAATTTGGCGCAAGGAGGCAATAACGTTGTGATCGAGTTTTACCGAAACGTTTTAGAACGTAACATTAACAACGACGCGCACGCGCACCTTTTCGAACGTACGTCGAAGAAAATAATTTGCCCGTACCAGAGATATCGCTTGCGAGTTCGACAAATCACGAATATTTTCGTTTTCCCGAAACAAAAACGTACGGACGTTTTTCGGTTTTCCGCTCCCCCACACCCAACCATTCCGACGACGGTACACCGGAGATTCTACACCGCGTGTTCCGACGGATCCGTTTATCGTTCAACTTCGAGATTATACGGAAATTCGCTTCGGAAAACGTTCATTCCGTACGGATATAACCGAACGGCGGCGGATTAACCGGCGCCGTAGATAACGTCGTAATATTGTGTCCACTCGGACTGGCGCCCGCGAAATATTCGACTTCCCGGATGTTTATCGGACCGAATTACGGGCGTAAACGCGTACAATGGGACTTATACCTTGACTGTCTATACACACACACACACACACACACACATATATACACGTATACGGCTCGTCCGACCGGAATACACGCCCCTCCTACCCCCTTACGGGAAAATGACGGGTTTTGGACGCGATTCGGGCGCCATTCGATAAATACTCGCGCCGTGTGTGTGTGTGTGTGTGTGTGTGTGTGTGTGTACCGTGTATTGGCCGAGTATAATATATTAAGCGCGCGCGCGTGTGTGTGTATACAGTCGCGTCGCCAGTCGTCCGCCGTCGTGTAATCGAGGACCGTCGCCACTATTGCCACCGCGAGCGTTATATATATATATATATATATATGTACGTTTAAGTATATATACACACACACACATATAAATATATATACAACGGCTATTATGGAGCACGTCCTAGTAATAATATAATAACGACGACTACGACGACGATCGAAAACCGTGTGGCGCCGGTCGAACGTATACGCGCATAGTTTATGTCGTCGCCGCTGCCGGG
The DNA here is from genome assembly GCA_025469175.1 of Geopemphigus sp. TES_GeoC_2020. NCBI lineage: Eukaryota > Metazoa > Arthropoda > Insecta > Hemiptera > Aphididae > Geopemphigus > Geopemphigus sp. TES_GeoC_2020. Next base: position 31,317 of record JAIPRN010001987.1, on the reverse strand, counting down.
CGAACGCGTTTCGCCACGCTCCGCGTGTGCAATTTAAAACGGCTCGTGGAATACGGAGGTGCGCAGGCGACCGCCGACTGGTCGCTACCGCCGCCGGGACCAAGCGCATACGTAATGCCTATAATTACACTCGCGCGCGCGTATATATATATATAATCGAACCTGTCCGCCTTTTTTTTCTTTCGTACGTAAACAGAAAACAGAAAAACAACTTTTTCTGTCGTCTATAGACCGTCGTGGTATAAGGGACGGGCGAGATATTCGAAACCACCGACACACACGCGTTATTTTTTGTTACATCTGGATACTACAGATTGACGACCTATACCACGCGAACACCGAAAAAACGTACCCGGGCTAACTTTAAAAAGTACGAAAAAGAATTACCGGAAAAATCGCGACCCCGTGGGAAATATCCTACATATGGATACGAAAATGACAAACGTTACCGGTTATAGGTTTTCGGCACCGTAAAAAAAACGAACTTCCACGAATATTCGAATTGCGATTTTCTGGGTGCGCGTACATTCTTTAACTATATCAAATGCACCAAGTCGTCTATAAGTAAACTGCCGATTAGATATCGATACACGCAATCGAGTGCGTTAAATACGGACGCGGTATATACGACCGTTATTATTAGTGAAAAACGGATTTCGAACAACTTAGTACGAAAAAATACGTCGAATATATCGGAAAATCCGATAGGGAAAATTATTTTCGGTAACTTTTACTTAGTAAAGAAAAACGTAAAATTAATCGATTGTCTAGATCCCTTTAGGATTGTGCTCGGTTATTTTATAAGCGCCGCGTTTAAACGAAACGTCGATAAATTCGCTCGATTCCGACGGTGGAAACAAACGCGCACGCTGTATATCCGTCGACGGCTCGTAGGTATCCTACCTAGGAGGTACCTGTATATACGTATATATATGTAGTAGTTCACTGGAAGGACACAAACGTACAATAATACATTTATCCCCGCAGGGTGCACTTAATATAATTTATATAAATTCGTTCGACCCTTTGTGTATGGATTACAATACGTGTATATATATATATATATATACGCGTATAACACGAGACGGACGTTTTAGTTAAAAACGGTTTTTACGATAACGTAACACCGCGCGACTGGGGGCATAAATAAATTAAATACGTCCCGTGAAGGAGAGTCATAAATATATATTTTCCTTAAGTCGCCAGGAAGTAGTTTGATGTCTCAAAAACGTTTTTTATGACGTTCGGGAAGGACTGCCGCCGCGTCGGGCGCGCGTACACGTAATGTCTATAATTATATATCGTACTATCTAATAATCCGACCTGTCCGCCTTTCTGGCCCCCACCCTACACAGCCACCAACGCCCTTTTTTTACCAACATTTTCACCGCTATTATATATATATATCGAATTATAATATAACCTAACGCACAATGCACGTCGTCTTGACCGTGTGGTATATATAAATATATATATATATATATACACGCGCACACGCATATATATATATTCAAAGAATTTTCGCGATAATACGCACGATAATGACCGGGCGCGGGACGTGATGAATGGGACGTATTCGAGAAGGAAATGACGAAAGTGGTTTTCGTGAATGAAAAGTAAAAACGACGGACCGAAATATTTATTTTATTAACGTATTATTATATTTTCGTTGTTGTTGTTGTTATTATTATTATATTGTCGTTTCCCGAACGTCACGTGGCGATCCGCGATTTTTTTCTTCGCGGCGCGGGCGGGAGACGGATGAGCGTCACACACGCGAAACCGACATGTATATTGCCCGAGTATAAAAAATATTGTCGCCAACGGATCTTTTTCGATAGTCTATATATATACAAACATACACGCGCGCCATATATATTCGACGACGATTTCGGTGTGCGTTGTAGGGCGCGGCGCGTGCAGCGACGGGCGGGGATCGTGGAGGTTTTTAGCCACGTGTGTTAACCGCCGCCGCGCCGCTGGACTGCCCCAATTCGATTATTCGCGACCGCACGTGTACTCGGTCCGTACATCGGCGCCGACTACGTATTTTATATTTATAAAACGTCCGCCGTGTCCTATTTCGAATTATTACTTTTGGACCGAATTTCCCGACCACCGTTAGTTTTATACGACCCGCGTGTCGTTTGTCATGAATTCACGTATCGTTTATTATAACGCGCCCGCCTATGTACATATTTATCGCGCAGGCGCGGCTCCGGTGGATCCAAACGTCCGTCGCCGCACCCCAGGGTATCGAAACAAAAAATGTACCGCGCGTCCGATAACGGAACGTATTTGCCTCACCACCACCACCGAACGGATTTTCGGAACACTTAGAAAGGATCGACCGTCCAATCGGCCTATCGGACGACATACGCCCCGCGCGAAATGTAGACGGATGAAAAAACCGACGCGACATTTCGAAGTGTACGCGTATCGGAGGGAAAAAATGGAACGTTCTGTAGAACGTGAAATGGCGACTTTTAGAGACGTCGGCCGTCGTGGCCTTCCTCCCGAACAAATCCCAAATCTGTGTTACTACTACTGGGCAATGTACGACGTAATTCGATAAATAATAAACGTGTAATTACTCGTATTATTGTTGTTCCGTATAACACGCGACGGTGTCGACCAGACGAAAACATACGTATCACCGACTCGTATTTCTTTCCGTATTTTTTTTTATTTTAGTTTACGAAAGAAAAACGTAATTTTACCGTTATTATTGTTTGTTCAATTCCTCCCCCCCCCATATAACGGTTTATCAGATCAGTCTACATCACGATCTTATACGTCGTTCATCTTATCGCCGCGTACCTACGTACATATACGAGGCGTGTGTGTGTGCGTAATAACAACGTCGTCGTAGACTATATATTATAATAATACGTCGCGGGACAATTTAATTCGAATACGTATATTTATTTATTTTTTTAAAAAACACGTTCAAAGTTAAAAACCGTTCTCAAGACCGTTGATCGTGTACATACGCCGCTTGTGTCGACTCCGAGTAAAGACACGTTTATAAAACGATATATTATTTCGTTAGTCAAGCGTAACGTACGTTACGCGTGTCTCGCGTGATATCGAGGTTGGGCCTAAATAACGAGCGTATTATACGAATTAGCTTTATTGCGTCACAATTACGACGATAACAATTAAACGAATACGGCATTGTTTACGCGCGCGCGACTTTTCGTTAACAATTTTTTATCGCGACGGTTTTCGATTTTTTCTGGAATTTCGCCGCGTTCGAATAGCTCGAGAAATAACTGAAATAACTACGAACAACGAGACCTATACACGCACGTAATATTGGCGATACGAGAGAATACAAACAATCGGCCGCGTCGAAAACGACATTATTAATCATAATAATTGCCGTTATCGACATCGTAATATTGTAATTAATGTTCGCAACTGCGTAAGACCGTAACGCGAATTATCTAACGTACGAATAACAACGAACCCGTTCTCGTATATACATGTGTGTGTGTATACATACCGCGTAGATACGATTTATACATGTATATATATATATATGAGTAACGAATTATCGAACGATCGATTTTAACGGAAAGGTCGTTTATTACCGGCAACGGCCAAAGTGCGATACGCGTAAACGAAATACGAGTGTACGCGCGGTTACGTAGTTCGCGAAACATTACGGTTTTCGTCACCCCTGTCGCGCGCCGTGTCAGACCACGCGTACACGGCGATATTTCTCACTCGGTTATTCGTAGGGAAATCGTCAAATGCCCTTGCGCAAGGACATCGTGATGATAGTGGTGGTGGTGGTAGTGGTGGTGGTGGTGGTGGTGATGAACGGTTACGTAATGGTTTTTTTCTTCATTACGGACGCGCTCCGAGGACAAAAGAGGAGAAGGGCTTATACTATAATTATAACTCAACAAAAGACCGTTGGTGAATGTTTACGACTGCGACGATTATATACGTACGTACGTACGTGTGTATGTGTGTGAACGCGAACGCGTGTGTACGTAATTCGCTTTGTTTTAGGGTGCTACGACGAGGATCGGAAAAGGAGGGAAAAAACACAACAGTATATTATCCGAACGCGTTGCATTCCGATGGTCTGGTGGCCGTGTTTGTTCCTTTTGTGCGAGAAGATAATCATACGATCCTCCGTCCGAACAGTCTTGCCCCCCCGAGGTGAGGGGGCACGGATGCGGTGTTATTCAGATCTATACTCGTAAATCAATATATCCCTCCCTGTACACAACCGTCGGCCGAACGAAAATAAAAAGTATTCGAAATTAACCATTATTATTATTATTATTATTATTATTACGGTTATTCTTTAGTCGGCGGCGGACGTGGTGAATATACGATAATATACGAGCGTATTTCATTATGATCGTGATCCGACCGGAGTATACACGCGCGTATTATTTACGTACACGTGTTGTTTGTACGTCTACTCCAGATTCGCTCACCTGTTGATTTACCTCGAGAAGAATGTTAAAAATCATTACGCGGCCACGGCAATAACAATTGCGGGCCGCGGGTACGTACAATACACGTACGATATATATACATACGTACTAATGTCCGACCAGTAGTATACCGTCGTCGTCGTCGTATTCGAAAAATGTTAATACGAAAAAAAAAAGAATCCGAATAGAAATATACACACACACACACACACGATTATTATTATAGTGATGAGCTTGAATAACAAAGAAAAAAAAACCGATTGAAAGTTAACCGCACATATACGACCGACGGAATGTTACGGGTTGGACATTTCGTTCGATTACGTTGTATTTCGTCGCTTGTGGTTACGGCGTACACGTCGGTATTCATTTCGTACGGCTAGATGAACCAAAACCAGTTCAAAATAGAGTACTCGGTTTAGCCGGGAGAAGTAACATACCTACGTAGACAATCTAAAATAGTTGATAGGTACCATACACGTATGATGTGTAGCGAAAAAACCTACCGGCGTGATTAACGCGCTTCGTCGAAACGTTTATAATTCTCGCGTCCGTACCGATCAGAAATCCGGCGTAGCAATAACCGAATAAATTTCGTTCGAAACGAGACTCGTCGGTATTCGATTAAACAACGTCCGGTTCGTTTCGACGTATATAAGACAACACGCGTGTACCACCTTCATACTCGACGATTTTGCCGTTCGCGTTACGGAACGCCAGATTGAAAACGGATCGGATATATTTCGAGCGACTAAAATACGGCGGAAAACTTTCGAGAAATACCTAACCGCGAGCGTCGAACGAAGAAAAGCGACGATAATAGTACGCCGCGTAAATGGCCCCGGATTCGACCGCGAAACGAACGGTCCAAGTCCCCGGACGGTATTCGCGTGTGTATCCGCCTCACCGGTGGTGGTTACGATTGGACGGAGTGTAGAACGTCCCGGGGTCGTGGCGTATCGGGCTTTTATCCGTTCGAGCCGGCCGACCTTTACGCGCTTGTCCTTTCGCGTAACCGAACCAACCGCGATATCCCGCCGGTGTACCGGAAACGCGGATCGAAAACGCGCTGACCAATACACGAGCGCGTGCGTATATAACGAACACGCGCCACAAACACGTTTAATAATAATAATAATAATAATAATAATAATAGTACGACGTCGGCCTTATACACAAAAAACCCATTGACCCTATCCGCGGGACCGGATGTTCCTTATCGCGCGAGCCTATCCTAGAACCGCATTCCTTACCGCGACGCCCGCCGCCGCGGAGCCGGACACGAACTGCGTGCGCGGCACGACCCGTCGACGGCGACGAATAAACGACCGAGGGGAGGGAGGGGGGAAACGTTCACGTTGTTATTATTATTATTCGACGATATATTTTCGTTCGCTTCCGTTCTGCCAGATTTGTCCGGGAAATTGACCGGAACGGGTTTTTTTTCTTTCTACGGCCGGTAAAAGACGAATCATTTTTATTCTATACAAACACCGTACGTGGAAAATAGTTTCCATATATAGCTGGCTGTCTATTTATAGTACGATCGCTATGCCGCGACGCGAAAAAAAACACCGACGAGTGTATGTGCACATGTAGGTGGGAGGGAACTTTTCGGATTATATTTTTCGTCCTCCTTTTTGTTGTGCGTGTATGTGTGTGTGTGTGTGTGTGTAGGAAATTCGTTAGTTTTACGTCCCCTCGCGTAATCGTGCGTCCTCTTATGTAATCCTCTCGTCGGGACGCGTTACTGCCGTTGTCGAGAAGACGCAAACTAAAGGTCCGCCGGGTGAGAAGAGTGGAGAAGAATTCCGTTCGCCATCAGTCCGTCGCGTGGCCGGACTGGGGCGAGCGCGCCGACAAAATCGGAACGGGGGGGACCATTAATCGACGGTGGTCGACTTCGGGCCAGGAAGTGCCCCGCCGGTGGTGTAAGAACAGTCGAAACGTTACGTAACCATCGTTTTTTTTTTTGCCCCGACGTTCGGAGCGGTCTCGTACGTACGTGTACGCGCGTATTATTATGTTTGTAATTGTCACCGCGTAAGTGTAAAATTTCGTCCGGTCGGTGGCCGTCCGCTCCCGAGGTCAGGAAATGCGAAATGATGACGCGGCCCGAAACAACACGCGTCGACACTGTTATATATATACGCTCGTAATTACTTGACGACAATGACACCGCGCGGTAGCAGCCAGTAAAAGTTTTATCGTACAATATGCGACGTGAGTTCAAAAAATAACGGGAATTTTCGTTTTTTTTGTTTTTAAAAAATATTTATTTATTCGTCTACATAAATGTTGTCACCTTCGAAATAATTCTCATTAGACATTATGCACTTGTGCCAACGCTTCTTCCAATTCCCGAGACACTTTTCAAACTCAATATTTGAGAAAGCTTTTAGGTTTTTCAGCGATTCGCCTTTAATGTCATAATGTCATTTTAATGTCGTGTATATGTATATATAACGTGAGGAGGACGGACGTTTCTAATAATTAAATCCACTTTTTTAAGTTCAACCGCCGATTACGAATATATACACATATAAGTTTTTCTAAAAAAACCAATTCTCTGTACGCGTTTTTTCAAGTATGACCAGTGCGATGTATAAACGCTATATTCGAACGATAGCGTTATTATATACCATTGACGTGAAAATTCGTCGCGATTATTTTTTTTAGACGCGTTTATTAACCGCGGCGATGACGACGCGTAATAATATACCCCGGAACCGTACGCGTATAAACGGATACGTGAAACTGGTATTCGGTACCATAACTCGGATATACAATTTAAAATTCGTCGAACGTTAGTTTAAACGATTACCCCTTACCAACTCTACAACCATAATTATCGTTATTTTATTATCGTACGAAGACCGCTTATTTTCGAAAATCGTCCGGCACGAAAACGGATCGCTCGTAAATTAACCGCGTAAATACGGACGAATAATAAAAAGAACGTCGACCGGTCGAGTAATAATTGTCCGAATAGACTCCGACCGTGAATTTCGTCGCGTCCGCGCCGCGTTATCCAATTAAATGTATTACGTTCGTTCCGTTAATATTTTCGATCCGTAGTATAGCCCGTAAGTAGTTGCGCCGCGTTGGAACCGAACGTTGTTCGTTTGTCCGCGCCGTAACGTTATCGTCAATAATTTCGTATTCAACGACGTAAATAGTTCTTTCGGAAACGGCCAATACGCGCGAACCTTGGAGGAGGTACGTTTAGATTAACCGAATAGCTCGAAACACGTTACGCGAAAAACTAATATCGATATTCGATAATACGACGGAATTATAATAATCGCGCGTTTTAGATTACGATACGGTACGAAATATGCGAGATTATCGGCCTTCGTTGGACTATTAAAAACGCGGGGCGATATTATTTTTTTTATACGCGGCGCCCCGTCTGGACGTCGCGCATAGTTTTAGCAATTTCATACAAGATTGCACCGTTTGTAGATACTTTATATATATATATATATTTATATATAGGATTGTGAATAGTTTGTGCCGAATTTATTGATCTACGAAACATTTATACGGACGAGAATTTGGGCGTTTATTAACGAATACTAAGACGATAATCGCTATTTATATGTCACGAATGTGTGACACCTCGTCCTAATATTACGGTTTACGATCCGTTACGTAAGCGTAAACCGCGTATTCGGTCGAATAATTTTGTTTTCGTCGGGTTTGAAATTGTGCGTTCGCACGAGCTAAACGCCCAGCCTGTTCCGTGCCGATATCGCGTTAATACGCGTGGCGTAAACGAAAACGCGCCGGCCATGTAAACGTCCGAAAAACGTTTTTGTTAACGTCGAGTTCAAAATCGCGCGGATCTTTGTCGGGACAGACAAGGTCGATTTCGTAAAAAACAAAAAAAAAAAACGTTTACCAGTCACTTCGCGACGAGATTACGGTTCGAAGCGCGCCGTAATTAATAAACCGGCCGGCGCCTAAACGATAATTCAATTACGAAAATTTCCACATAAAAAATAAACCATCCCGGGCCATCGTCGTTCATTAATGACGACCGCCACGATTACGACAACCGTCGTACGCGTAAACGCGTTTAGTCGAAACCCCGTTCACCAATCCCGTCCGTTTCGAAATTGTTTACGTTCGGCGCGAACGTCCTCCCCCGCGTGTTATACGTGAATAAACGTTACGAAACACTCGTACGGTACCCCACCGTCACGTTTATCGTTACGCGCTTTTTTTTTATAAAATCGGCAATTACACTCCAGCTCCGAAACGCGCAATAGGTCAACACAATAAACCCGAGGGCCTCTCCTACTACGGTAGTTTCGTTCGAACGTAATCTTCTACGAGAAACAACGCGCGCTTACGTATACCGCCGTGTGTATCCGCGCGAAACTTTCGGAATTGGAGGGGAAGGGGAGGAGAACGACAATCGAATATCATTGTCGTGTAAATCGTCCTAACCTAGCCGGGAAGAACGAGGGCGTTATGTAACGTACGTAACGTTACGCGGAACGGGCCAACAACCGCTTAATTCGTACTTAAATAGTAGTCCCTATGCGCGTGTGCATACATACACACACACACACACACACAGGTTCGTCAACCACGTATATAATATTACACACCTGTATATGTGTGTATGTGTGTGAACCTCGGTTAGAGGAGGTGAGCGCACGAACGAGTATAATACGCGCGACGAGCCGCCGCCAGGAAATATAATATTCCGACGAAATTTATACATTCGTCCGTGGAGCTCCCGGGGGAACCCTCGTCGAAAACACGTGTATTATATATATATACACTCGCGTACACGATCCGGTCAAACCAGCTTCCTATATTCAAACTGCCTACCACCAATCTGGTTTATATATATATATATGCGCGTACGCACAATAATAATAATAATAATAATAGAAAAAAAAAAAAACGTACACGCGTGCCCGTATCTGTCTATACAATCTCTCGGGCTATTTGTGCACGCGCGCTTATATATATATAGCGCAACGTTAATATATATAGTGGCGCCTGTCCACGACAAGTTATATAAAGGCGCCTATAGTTGGCGATTAAGTCCCGCGGGTTTTAGCGCGGCGCGTACGTATGTTAATACAATCAGTGGTACTTAAAATAATAATACGGCGGCAAATCGAAGATACTTACCCCGATCTGGTACAGGATTCGGACCGCGGACCCTTCGTGCCTGAACTTTCTGGACTGTTGCGGTTGCGAGTCGACCGTCATCGCGGCTCGTTGATCCAAACGATTGCTATTGCCGTTGTCCGCCGTCATCGTCGTTATGTTGGTGGGCTCCGCTGCCGCGGGAGCCGACGACACCGTAGCCGCCGCCGCCGCCGCCGCGACCGTAGCCCGAGCTACCGCCACGCACGTCAACGCCCCGACCACCACGAAAAAAGCCACCGTTAACGCGCGCGGTCCGACCATCACGCATCACCAGCTTCACGCGAGTTTTGTTTATTTATAACACACGAATCGAACAAACTGATCGTTCGGTGATAGGCCTATATGGGTATGCGGTACGTATGCGCGCGTGCACACTGTTGATAATATATACGCGTGGTTGTACAGTGCAGTGTGAATAGTGATGAACGAAGAACGACGAAAACGGAAGAAAAACTTTCTCGATCGTTTCCCGGGATCTAACGGGCGGTTCGCGTTCGAAAAATATTTACTTTAAACGTAAAAAATATATACGTATATATATATATAAATAAATAACCGTATATTCGTATTCGTACGAAATAGGAGAAAAAAATTATTAACGAAACGTACGAAATGTTAGTATTTTTGCCGTTATTAGTCTCGCGCGCGCTTTAACCAATATCACACTGTTATAATAATAATACAATATGTATCGTAAATTGACGCTAAGTGGCGAACGTGACCCGTGACACCAAAGCGTACGTGTGACCGTTGACGATCGCGGTTGGCGTATGAACGAACGTCGTCGTCGTCGTCGATTGCCGCGCGCGTTTTCCCCATTCAAGAAACCGAGCGCGTGTGCGTGTGTACGTTTGTGTACACGCGCGCGCGCGTGTGTGTGTGTGTGTGTGTATGTACATAAAGTGGAGAGAGGCCTTCGATACATACACGCCGTCGGATTGAGTAGTAGGGATGTTTTTATGAATGAACGGATGGACGGACGAGTGGTGCGGCCTGCGGCGACGTCGGCGGAGGTGGGGCGGCGGCGGCGGCGGCGGCTTCTCGTCGTAGTGCGCACAACGGCTAACGACGACGACGACGGTGCGGTACGCCATGAATGAGTGGTGGCGGCGTGGAGGGGGATTTATGTCGGTGGAGTGACGTACGGGCGGGAACGACGACGGGGGCTTGCCGAGAGGACAAAGCGGGAACGGCCGGGGGGAGGGGGATCGGTTGACGGCGCGCACCTGGTCCTCAAGTCCAGACTCCAACCACATCCTGCCCGGTCCACTAATTACCGGCGAGGTCGCTCTCTTCGCCCGCGTTGTACCTTCGTCGTCGCTGCCGCTGGCCGTTGGCTGGCCGCCGGTGCTGCTGCTGCTGCTGTGGTGACGACGACGGACGAGGTGCACGCATGTAGAGAAGCGTCGCGATGCAAGTATAGGAAGAGGAGGAAGAAGAGGAGGAGATGGTCGTGTACAGGTGCGGCGGCGGCGGCGGCGGCGGCGGTCCACCTTCGTCGTTTGACCGGCGGCAACCACACGCCTAAACCAAAACGGAACTCCGGTTACTACGCACAAAATCCATTACTTGCGAGATTACATTAGGTTGTTGTTGTTGTTTTGTTTTTCTTCGCCTTCCCGTTTCACGCCCCTTCTTCTTCCTTCCCCCCCTGTCCCATCCCCGCTTCTATATCGAAGCATCTAAACGTTTTTGTCGAAAATCGTCTACGAGACGAACGGAAAATAAGTCTCACTACCTGCGTGTTAATCCGTACGATATTTCAAAATACCCGATTTTTATCGTTAACTACGACCGTATTATAAACGCGCTTCTTCGCGCCCATCTTTAACCGGGTAGTCGATATTCGTACCTGTTCCCATCCCAATTAAGAATACTTCGTATAGTTTTACGTTCTCCCGAGTTTAACGGAAATCTTCTTGGAAAAAATAAACCGAACAAGATACTATTTTATCTTCCACGCATTTTATACACCTAAGACGTTACTTAGGTCTCGTTAATTTTTAGAAAAATCCCGTTCGAATTTATTTTACGAACACTTAAAATTGTTATAACTAAAATTTTCCCGAGTGTATTTTATGAATCCCGCCGTACAACAACGACGTCGTATGTCTGTGTGTATATTTATATAGTACGCACGACGGCGAAAAATGTTCACGAGAATTTTTGTGATACCCTCTCCTCCGTTCGTCACGTCACACACACATTTGTTCTATCTCATACATACATATACACGTAACGACCCCTTCCCTAATCTAGGAGGAAATCCGACACTCGAGTAGTGTGACCGAAATGAAATTATACGGTGTCCCAGTGCACCCACAAACATCTACACACACACCGCAATAATTATACATATATACCTCGGTCGTGGTATCCGGAAAGAGAATTGTTGCGCGCGCGCGTATAAGTTTCAATATTTTCTCGAATCCACGTACGTACGGTGTGTCAAACATTATGCGTTTAACATCGACTCGCTGACATGCACCTGCCAAAGAACCTTACATGATGTGTGTGTTGTTGGTGTCTAAGATCGAATCGTAGAGATTAGGTGGAGCGGGTCAAGAAAATAGCGGGGAAAAAGTATAGCCCCATTCCCGTAAATAACGTTCGTGACGTAAAATATTACTTTTCTTATTATGTGGATAAATTTGAGACGATTTTCGGAATTTTTAATTTTATATACGCGACGGTTAACCTTTTGAAAATTTCGAACGATTTTCGTTATTTAATATACGATTCTGTTTTTTAAATACATTTTCGGTCCAATCACGGATGTTTTTCCAAACAATAGTAAGCGTTTGGTAAATATTGGAAAACGCCCGAGTACGTTCAAATACATTTCAGAGACCGAGTTACATAACCGTAGCTTTGAAAACGACATTTTTTACAAATCGCGCGATTTTCGAACTACGGTCCTCCTCGTTTATTATTATACACGTTATAACGCACAGCGGTTGTGTTTGTCGCGTTCGCGACGCACAATGCAGACGAGAAAACAAAACGCGCAAAATGACCATCGTCAGTGTACGCACGAAAGGAAACGAAACTGGTTTTAACGACACATTCGATAAAATTGCGCCGAATGTAGTTCGCGGAACGTACACGTGCAGATTTACCAACGACTGGCGACGGCGATCAAACAGAAGAGCGCGATTATCGTCGTACGAGAAAATAACTGGTAAGATAGGCGAAAAAGCTCGTTTTCCGCGGTGTCCATCGCCATATTGTCCGATAGACGGTGTAACCAAAAAACCTCTTGCTTAACCGGCCCGGTAGTCGGGTCGAGTAATAAGTTTAATTTATTGGAACGTATTGTCAACGGCGGGACATGTTTAGGACGACAAAAACAATAGATTTCCAAAACCGCGGTTATCACTACGATAACCTAACCATTATGGTCGTTATTGTTAACAGAAAAACACGCCGTAACGGATTCGTCTAAAGTAGGTACGTTTCGGACAAATGGAAAATGAACGGGAACGGAACGGAATGCGTAGATTCGATGTAGGACAGAAAAGGGTTGTCGCGGGGCCGATGGGAATGAATATGGGAACCACGGTAGATGAGGAGAAGAGAACACTATTGCCGGGAAAGAAGGGAATCGAAAAAAATGTAGAAGGAATGCTAGGCCGGGGGTGGGAACGACAGTTAACGATTTAGACGAAACGCTCGCGATTGCGCGATCGTCGGACGCCCGTAGCGATGACACAAATGTGTGTTGAAAAACAAACGGACGTCGACGTAAAATAAAAAAAATGTAAAATGTTCGGGACGACGAAAATACGCGGACCATGTACTTATCGGACTCACCGGACAACATACTCGACATTTCTGTCATTTTGCCCCACATCGTGGCCAGCGTAATACGTATATTTGCCCACATACTCGTGCCGCGGGTGAAAACGCATTTCGTTAACGAGGAAAACACGAAGAAATTCAGAAAAAAAAAGAAAAACTAAACGCTTCGAATACGACGCCGATTTTAAACGATACTTTGGACGTGTTAGCGGCGTGTGTTTATATTCCGGTCCAACGCCTGGTGAAAATCGCTTTAAAAACACAGCTACGCGCGACATTTACTGTGTGTGTGTGGGGGGAGGGGGGCGTAAGGCAGATTTAATCGCCTATTCGTTTCATACGTGTTCGCTATTCACGCTAAACCGGCGATTTTTCGATAAATTGCATCGATCGGCCGGAATCGCGATATCGATCATCGGTCGCCCACGAAAATCCGTTTCTTCGCCGATTTCTCCACCGACGCGGTTTCCATGACCGTCGTAATACGGTTTTTCCATCTATCACACACACGAAATCGTTTTTATTTTCCCATCATACTCGTGTATATACGTTTTTACGCGCGGCGACGATTGTTTACTTCGTGTGCTCGTGACTTTTGCGCACTTCCCGTACGTGGAAAGAACGTTTCCAGGTAGCTGGTGGTGGGAAGGGGGTGAGAAGGAACGTTTCGAAAACATTTCGTAACCACGGGCCGAATTATCAACGCGTATTTTTCGAGACGCGCGGTTGTGCAAAGCCTCCAGGGTCCTATCGTCCATAATTACGGTCCAATTACGCCGACGCTCGTCGTATTTTGTCACGCGCGCGCACACGCGCGAGCGCGCGCGCCAGTACGACGCACGAAACCGTTTTTCAAATTTATTACGCCGTAAATTATTATCGTTTTTTTTCCCCGTACGATCTATCATAACGAATGTATCGGTTGTCTAGAATTTACGATTTCGAATTGTGTACGCTTATCGTTTTGTTATTAACAATAATCTGTATGATTAATAGCGCGTGGTGTACACGTACGAATTATATATATACACACAAACACGCATAGAGAACGAGAGAATATTAATAGCGAGTAAAATGGATTCCAGAGGGTTATTAGATCGTTAAAACATTTTTATGCGTATATATATATTAATCTTAGAAGTCGATTGAATCGGAACGTATTGTGAACGTATTTATTTTATCGTTTTCGTTTCGACTTACGTGAAAAGAGAATATTATAATAGGTACGACGTTCCTAATATTATTATTCTCGTATAGGCGCTGCGGCTATAACGGCGTAATAAATTAGTTATTTGTACCGCAGCTGCGTAAAATATACGCGCGCGTGTATATGTGTATACTTGATCTTATTCATTCGTACACTGACAATGAACGTTTCGATTTTAAATTGCCGAACATTTTTCGAAGGTTCTCCGGATGTAACGGATACCCCCTTATATATATATATATTACATACGTCGAATTCCTCGTTGACGACGACGCGCTTACAGGTGTGCGCATAAAAATTACGCGTAAAACTTATCTGTATACGCGTACGGTGAATATGTAAGAATATTAAAATCGTCGTCGTACACGCCGGGAACGTATCCGAATGAAAAGTAAAAGAACGCGATATAAAACGTAAGACGGTTTTTATGGCCGGCGACGCGTCTCGATCGTCGTATAGATAAACAACGCCGCCTCGTATAGATCTCCGGGACGCGAAAACGTCGTGAAATCATTTCGGATCGAGCGGTCCGACGGGCAGATGTGCGTGCGCGTGTGTGCGTAAGAGGGGAAATGTTATAGAAAGATTCGTTCGCCGACGTACGACATTTGTACATTTCGACTCGGTCAGCGTTCGTATACTGTAAAGGATGGTCGCGCGCCCAAGTTTTTCCGGACACGTTTACAGACACGCGAGTCGTTCGATTATATGGAAATCGCGTTCGGATTGACGTTTACTAACTTTCGTTCGATCGGTCCGAAAAACGGTCGGAATTTAAATCGTCGTCGTTAATATTATAACGTTAAGTGACTCGAGAATAAGCACCCACACACACTCGTTGACGGTACTCGCGTACGTTTGTTTAACGAGTGTACGTTTTCTTTATTATTTGTTCGAATTGAACGGACTGGAGGAGGATCCCGACTTCTTTGAACGACAAATAGGGCTCCCGGAGAGTAAGAAAATTCGTTAACTAAACAACTAGAGCGATCACGTAGATGTTTAAGAACGTTTAATTATCACCCATTAAACAAAATGTTTTATATCCGTTTTGGGCGAACTCGCGTTAACCCGGTAAAATAATTTATTCGGTCGAAAAAATTTTTATTTTTTTTTCGTATTACTAATCCCTTTTGTTAGTTATGCCTGAACTTGGGATTTGACAAATTCCCTAACCTAACCGTACGGGTGACTAAAACTATTACGTTCGTCGATTCGAAGATCTTCGATTATTTTTTAGGTGATTAGGTAATTTGCAATGGTTCGCGCAAAATACGAGTCAGCTAGTCGAGAATTCCGAACGCGTGTATCGAAATATTTAATCTAAGTACCTAATTCTGTTCGGTATTGAACAACTACTGACGCCTACTTTTGGGAAATGACCCTGTAATAGTATTTTATAAATACACCGACGAAGGGGAGGAGGAACGTTCGAGTCGATTTTGTTTTTAAAACGTAATGGGCTCGTAATTTGTAAATAAAACTATATAATCGAAAACGTAATGGCTTTGCCACACACGAGTACGGCGAGAATTGTCGAATAGTGTTTCGACGCTGTTACGATTAAACGTCGGCCGATTCGCACGGCCGAGCGAAAACGACGATGCCACGTACAATTCCGGTGATTCGACGGTAAATGTTTCGTTTTCGACGCGGGAGGGAGGGGAATTATCCCTTTTCACGTCACAGCGTATACGTATCGTTCGCGTTCGGTCCCGGGACACGCGGCAGCGACCTTCTACTACTGCCACGTCGCGGCGTGGGCGAACTAATTGCCGCCCGGGCTGAGAAACAGAAATAATTACACGGTCGGTGTGTAACGGCAAACAGCGTGTTATGGAACATATACGCGTATCACGAAAACGTAAAACGTTTTTATTCTTTTCCTCTGGAAACGAGAGGAGTAAAAAACACGTAATCAATTTCGTGAGGAATTTATAACGTGTGCGTAGCGCGTATATATATATATATATAAGGTACAATCTATGCACGTCGGAAACACTCGAGATCCGATGCTTGTAAACGCGAGCGCGCGGGCATCCGTATAACGTGTAATGTGTATATAATGTATACCGACCGCCTATATATATATATATTTGTGTGTGTGCGCGCACGCGCGTAATATTTATTATACGTTATTATCGTGGGCGCGCGCGCGGGTCTTTCGTCGACAACGTCGATATCATCCTCGTACAGAAAAATCGCGTTGACCTTGGACGGGAAACTTAAGTCTCGATTGAACGTCGGAAAAAAAGAAACACCTTGAACCGCGACGACGTTATTGTATTGTGTACGTTCGATACGGGAGCGAGGACGCGGGGATACGAACGCGTGCGTACCGAAAACAGCGACGGCGTAAATAACGCGGCGGTTCGACACTTTTAACGGTTGATAAAAGAAGAGGGGGGGTGAGCGACCTATCCCCCAAACTCGATATGGAGGCAAGTACATATATATATATATAGGTTCGTAGGTAAACAGGTACATTACGATTCGTGTAAATTAACGAAAAGTTGTACGGGGGACCGATAGTTGAGTACGGCGCAATCGTTTCGTATTCGAATTACGGTAACGTAAATTTAACGCCGAGCCGTTTTACGAAACGTTCGCGCGTGCGTCGGTCGACGATAGTTTTGATAAAGAAAAAACCGCGCACATTCGTGGAAATTCGCTAAAGTAGTAAAAATAAGTAAGCCTAAAATAGTAAAACGCGAGTACGACACGGCGTCGACGAACGTAATGACGGCGCACCTACGCAGTATACGAAACGACGGCGGTCGAATAATATTTTGGACAACGCGATCGCGACGCGGACGTTCGACGGACGAATGTCCGATATGACGTTTCGTAATACGTATGGTGTTTACGTGCGTAAGGCGAAGAATAAAATGGTTTCCGTTTCGCGGTGACGAATAATTATTATTAATTATTATAATATTATAATATAATTATTAATAATTATTATTCACGAAAAGAACTATTTTTACGGTATACATACACATATATATAACGGCGTTGAACGAAAGGTAATAAAATATATTGGACAATCCGTGCGTTCGGGAAAATTAAGATTATGACGCTCGCGAACAACTCAATAATCTCGTTATTAACCCCCACGACCGACGGGATCGAGTATCGCCTATAGAATATCGAGTGTGGTACGCGTGTACGCGAACGTCTTTATTACGTGCGTGTCGTTGATTCGAAAATCTCATTCGGACGCTTTGACCTATTGCGTAACATATGTATATACCATCCCGGGCAACAGCGTAAAAAATATCGAAGATACATTTCCGAAATGACGGACGCTCGATAACAAATAATACACGGGTACAGTAGTCGACCACGACACGGTACGATCACGATTCACGATATATATTTATATCTATATATTATATCGGCGGACTTGGTTTTTTTTACGCGAGTAGCAGGTGCGCGTGAACTAGAAGGAGTAAAAAAAAGGTTAAGTGATACTTAAAATCGTAAGAGCTAACAGCGACAACAACAACAACGCGTACGGGAGGGTACTAATTATTTTTTTTTTATTAAAAAAATATAACGGCGAAAGAAAGGGGGAAAAGTTAACCCTCGTCAAGATCTGCCCATTAACCGAGAATTCCCGTACACACGACTCCCGAAAACGGGCTCCTCTGCGCGTCGTTATCCGTTTATAAATCGGAGTTTTATTACCGCTGTCAAACATCTGTTAGACATGTACACTACGCGCACATAACCTACGTACCGGGAGAACGGATTAAGAAAAAAATATATATATACATATATATATATATTCACGCGTCCGGGTCGGCCGTAAAGTTAATATCGTTACGCGTCGAAATATTATTGTGTAGACGCGATTTTCTCGTAGTCGAAAACGGATTATCGTTCTTTGTACGCGTCAAGTCCGCAGAACTTACGACGGAGTGTCGAGCATGCCCGTGTGGTTACGGATTTGAGTTCGCGGAGCTAAATTCGTCGCGTAAATCGACAGAAACGAACGAGCGCGGTTCGTGTAAGAAAAATTGTGAATAACGAAGAAACGTCGAGCGTTTCTATCGTACGGGCGTGTGTACAAAGAAATTACGTTTAAAGAAATACAACTAAAAATTATCGTTTATTCGAAAATTATTTTCCGCGGCGATACAATTGTATACACGCGATTCTAAACATATTCTAAGTACTGAAAAAAAATACCGTACATTTTCGTCGCCAAACTTGTCCTCGTTATTTTGCCGTTCGGCAGACGCGGCGACTTACCACGAGTGGTCTTTCGGACTTTAGAAACGATCAATGATCGTAGATGTATATCGAGATGTGACGACGTACTATATATATATGCGTTAACAAGTGGCGAAGTATAATAAAAGGAGTCACGTGGCGCAACATGTTGGAAGAACGAAAACGCAAAATTGTCCGATTAGAACTTTGACAGAATGATTTTATGTTATTAGTGTAACGGTCGCGTACGTGAAATTGACCCCCCGACTTTATCCGATCGACTCCGGACAAATTGTAAATAATTGTTAATTAATTGTAAATTTAGTTTCCGAATTTGTAAATCGTCAGAAAACCCGTAATGTAGAAAACAAAAGTCTGGGGGGGAGGGGTGCCAATTTTACGTACGTATGACGGCCGCGTAGATTAGTTTGGCGGTGCGAAATCGGTTTTCAACGTTTAGCAAACGACCGAGGGGACGCTATTAGTTTCCGAAAATAAATGACCCGGACATTTACGCGATACAACGACGAACAATATACGCGCGCGGGTTGTCGCCGTTTATCTATTCCGCGACGCGTGTGTCACGTAATAAACGTCGACTATGGCGAATAAAAGATTGAAGCCCGGCTAGAGGGGGGAGGATAAAGGGCAAAAGCTATCGTCTTTAGATCGCGTTTTAAACACGTTCGTCCGACCGTCAAATCCGACAATTTCGTAGGAACAAAACCCGACCTAATGATAATAGTACAGCGACGTATACTAGAGTACTTGGCACGCCGGTTTGTGAAGACCGTTTGACCGGATGTACTTCGAACATAATGCGTTATTATTCGAATTTAATACACCCCTCGAAACCCGTATTATATAAATCTCGGTCGGATATTTGGGTCGAGATAAACCGTTTGTCTATTCCACTATTATTAACCCGCGCGGGAACTGTTATTCCGAGTTTTCGGGATAAACAAATCGAACGTAGCGTTCGAGACCCTCGTCGACCGTTCAATTCGTCGATTTCTAAAATGAAATGGAAATCTGTTCTCGTGATCGATTATTCTAGTTTTAGGTATTGGGTTTATTAAACCATCATTCGGATTTTAAATTCGGGTTATTCAGGTATATAAATAAATATATATATATATAAACGTTCGATCATTTTTCAGCGTTGTGTTCGAGTGAATTTAGGTATAGGAGATTGAAACGTAATACCTTATTCTAGATCATCGTATTTTACGTTTATTCGAACTATATATTATATATTCAGACATACACGCACGCACGCGTATATATGTATGTATATTTATAGATTATTCCGTCGCTTTAAGCGAATGTAAAAAATAGAATTTTGTCAAAAGTTTGAGGCGTTTTTTAAATATTACGTAAATTCGAACGAATCCGAGAATATTTTTCTTTTTTCTTTACGAAAATGTGCACAAACACGAGTGCCACTCATTCGCGTAATTCGACGTTGTTTACCTGGTTTCTCTCCAATGTATTATTCGGCCGGTTTAAGGTATTTTTCGGGCGTTTTATTACGGTTTGTAATTGGCGGGCGCTATTTCGTTATTAATCGTTTCCGGTCTCGGGTATACACATATTCGAGTGCAAAGCCCTGTTTAAAAAACTATTTGCGAGGATACTGAAAACGTAATAATCGTAATTTACAAAAAAAAAAACTACCGCATCATCGTAAAACCATTAGTATAGCTTATTCGCTTCGCTCGGTAATACGCAGTAGAAAAAACACGGTGCCCGAAAATATTATAATCATTTTAATTAGATTCATTCTGACTCGGTAACTATTTCGGCGTCACGAACACTAATATTTCGATCTCGAAATATTCACAACAACAACAACAGCAACTCGGGTAAACGAACGTTTCTCGAAAGAGGAAGTGGAAAGGAGGAGGTTAAAGCTGAAACCTCGCCGCCGAAACCGTTTTTATTGTATAGAACGCGTCGCGTTAAGTGCTCGAGGTTCGTTTTTCTTCTTTCCGGTTTTCGATTCCCGATGTATATATAATACACGTAAATATATACACAAAACTGCGAACCCGAGTTGTTTTAAATGACAATAATAACGATCGTAACGACGACGACAACGAAAACGTTCGTTCCAACATTCACACGAATTTCCGAATTTGGGTCACTGGTGATATCGAATAGCGGACGAGGGGCGCGTCGTATCGGTGGGCGGAAATCTGTAACCGACGAAAACGAAAATGCGCCGATTTCCGCTCATGGTAGACAACGGTTGCGTTATATATATATATTATATAACGGTTACGTATTCTATTTCGCCGACAAATAAACGCCGCGACAATTGGTACACGAATAACCGGCGGGCCGGGCGTGGGAGTGCGGAAAATACGCGTTATATTTCGATCTAACCCGACGACGGGCGTTTCGTGGTGGCGGACGGGTTTCGGCATTCGAAAGAAAAACGGGCCGACGAATTGGCGACGGTCTCCGGGTGCCCGGTCGCCCGAACGCAACGAACTTCCAGACGACGGTCGCGCGTACTTCGGTGCCGGTACATTCGCGTCGGTCCGTCCCATTCGAATTCCGGCGCGCGACGCGATTACGGGCAATTTTCGTTCGCTACGCCGGCCGCCCGTGTCCGGCGACGACGACGACGACGCGCTCGCTCTTTCTTGGCCCGAACGAATCTGTGTAGTATCGCGGCAGCGCGCGCGCGCGCGAGTTACATAATAATAATACGCTACTATCCCACGCGACGCGTCCCGTATACCGTACACGTATTTATAAGCGAGCGAGTAGTGGCGGCAGACTGCACCTTATTTACACGCACGTACGTGTGTGTGTGTGTGTGTGTGTTTGACGTTTGTGTATAATATATATATATATATATATGTAACGTAATATAATACACACACACATACACACATCGTGTGGCTAGTAGTAGTAATAGTAGTAGTGGTGGTGGCACAGGTGCGCGCGTTCCTATACACACACACACACACACACGCGTATATAATACGTATACGATGTCGCTGGAGCGGTGGCGGAAGGCTCCCGTCTTACGCAAACCGAATCACCGTGTTTACGAACCAGGGAGAGGAAGCTGGTGGCCCGAGACGCGTCGCGATATATATATATATATATATACACACGAGAGGAAGAAGAGACGCGTTTTTTCTCACCACCTGCCCGCTTTTCCCACGCTTCTCTCGCACTCACCGTCGCCGCACACACACACACACACGCCCGCGTACATGTATACGTATGGCGCGCGCGCGCTCACACATACACACACACACACTCGCCGTTCGCCCTCTTCGTTACTAGCCGCCTTCACCACACCAGATGGCCTCCGCCCCGTAATTAAATCGGACACACACCATCTGCGCACGCACACGCAAACACGCGCAACCCTTAATCATTATAACGTACGTACTCGGCGTCGTATCGCGTTAATCTCGGCCCGTAGTAGTAATCTCTGGGCGGCGGCACGGTCGTCGTCGTCGTCTCTCGACGATGATACGCGCGCGGATGCTGCGACACACCGGCACGCTCGTTTCCCTCCCCCCCCCGCCCACCATACACTACGCCATTCCGCCCGCGGCCTCTTCCGTCCCGTGTAAATACCATCGCGCTACCGTTCGCACGACCGTTCCACGCGCTTTTAAATACACCCGGCGCAACAGGTGTAGTAAATATATTATCGTCGATGTTCCGACGACAAAATACACGGAAAAACGTTCCGCGAAATTACCGACGTTAAACCGTCCTTCGTTTAGTACGACGGCCGTTGTCGCATAATATAGATAAACGGCGTAACTTTTACTTTTTCGCCCGGTACGATAAATACAAACAAAAAGCGGGCGTATATTTCTGCTCGCCGTTTCCGCCCATTATTGAATATATACCGTATACATTGTAAACAATTGTAATTCTCGGATATCGGAACGTTGTTCGCGATATTCAGTTGTGCCGGTGTATTAACACGTTTCGTTAGAAGTTCGATAAAAAAGAACTATATATACCGTCCGGTCGATCCACGTACGCGTAGGTTTTTTTCACGTAAATAGAAACTTTCGCGCCACGAGCGAGATCGTTTTCGGTTTTTCAGATTTTACCGTTCACCATTCCACGCGCATTACGATACAATGTCAAAAGCAACTCGTAAATCGATCGTTTACTCATTTAGCATATATATATATCCGTTTTCTCGTTATTTTTTTCGTAGCCGTTTTATACATTTCTCGGGAAGCCGAAAACCCCCTTGGCCACCTGTAGGGCTGTTCACTTGTACCAACGATATATATCGTTCCGATGTATTTGGCATTATCAGGACAACAATACGGTATTATAAAGCAGTACGTCCGACGTGTATATATGCGTATTCGTCTCTAATGCAATAGCCTACAACTGTCAATATTCTGTACGCCCCGACGAATGTATCGATCGATCATTCGGTCTTTTTCATTCAATGTACCCCGCATTTTATTTATCGGACGACGAAACGTCGTTCGAAAACAAAATTTATCGATATTTCTATTTACGATCGTTGTACAATCGTCGCCGAACTATTTTTAAGGAGACTTTTGAAATATGTCGCGTCTATAACCCCAGTGGCGTATTTACGAACGTTTTTTTTTTTTTGGGAGGGACGCTGTCATAATAACGAAATAATTTTAAAACGCCGATATTACCGTACACGGAATTTTATAAACAGTTTTATACAAAAATTAATTAACGAAATCGAAAAAGTACTTACGTTAAACGTTAAAATATTTTATTTCCTTCGTTATAATTTACAAAATAAACTAACCATTAACGATTATATTATCGACGCGTTAAACATTTTTTGCGGGGGGGTCCCTAACATCCTCTCCCCCCTATAAATACGCCACCGAATAGCGCGTAAATACACCTTGGGCTATAGTTCTGCCGGTAATATTAATCGCGTTTCTAACGACGTTAAATAATACGATAATTACGGGCTCCGGAAAACCTCGTCGAATTTTGTTTTTGGTACTCTAGTCGTTCGTTCACATGTCGATTATTATAACGTACGTAACAACACTTATTACATTCCGGTAAATATACGGTTCACGTTTCGATAACTATTTATTTTATTATTGACGTAGATACGAATTACTAGTATATACGTGTGTGCGCACGAATTAAATAATAGTCATCGTTATACGGCACGTACGCTATATTCGTGGAAAAACATATTTTACGTCGACTTAATCGTCGTAGGACGCCGCCAATCTGTAGTTTAATCGTACCCGGATGTAGATGAAAACGTTAAAACGTTCTACCCGGTGAAATAGGTAACGCCGGGAGGGGGGGACCCATGGGGTCGGCGGTGTATTCTTCTCGTCCTTTTCTGTACGCCACCGTTCGTTTGCCGTCCTTTTGAGTTACACACTGGCCCGGACAAAACGATTTTATTCGGAGGAAACCCATTACGAAACGCGTAAATTCGAAAAATGTCCCGACGACTCTTTTACGAGCCGACGGTTTCGAATAAATTTAATTAAAGCGTTATTAAGATACGGCAGCGCCTGGCAGGTGCGCTCGGCGCGTTGTTAAATGTTTATCGCCGATCGCGCGATTAGTCTAATGGCTCGGTCGACCATTTTCGAATACACCCAATAAAATTACGACGCGCGCGTCCAATATAGTTTCAAAACTTCGGATAAACGCGCGAAGCTTACGAAATAAGAAACTATAAAATCGAACGCGTTTCGATAATATTACGCGTTCAAATTGGCCGCAACAACGGAGCGTTCGGAACGAATATATATCGTCATAATATTTACTACGTACTATATTCGTTTCGAACATGAACGACTGGAAACGAATATTTTTGAGAAACGTCCGTAACGCGGCGGAACAATAATAATGATTTCGATAAATTATTCGTACGCGGAGGTATTTAAGTTTCCGATTATTTAGCAACGCCAAAACGTGTATAACAGATTTTAAAAACAGCGACGACTCGGAGAGGTATAACTGAAATGACGTGTTTTCCTCCGCGGTACTATTAGATTTAATCATAGTGATTAGCCGTTAATGATATGTGACGGACTGCAAATTATACAACGCCGACAAACCGTAGTGGGTTACGAAGAAAATATTATAGCTTGCCGCGGATACTCTAACTGTACTCGATATTAATATTGACTCGAATAACGCGTTTTTACTTAACGAAAAATATGACACCGATTTCGATTATGTAACAACGATTATAAATAATGTCTTAATAGCGTGTAGCTGTTAAAATCGAACCCCGAACGACGTTCGTTACTCGTTGTTGGTACATTATGTTTATAAATACCGACCGATAATTATATGAAAATTATTTTGTTAGTTATCGTTCGTCAATTCGAAACCTTCGAGACGAATTACGAATAATTATTCGTGAACATTCGATACTCCGCTAAGAATACGCGGTCGGACAGTGACACGACCGGCCCGTATCAATGGTGTACTTAGACCTAAATTTCGGGGGGGGGGGTTAATTTTGAAATAAATAAATCGAATGACCCTAACGAAACAAGACACATGATAAACTTTAATAGATTATTCATTTTTGACGAACACGTTATATTATAATGTGTATTGAAGTTTAAAAATATTTTAGTTTTTCGTTATTATTAACTAAAAATATATGTCTCGTAAGAAATTAATTTTTTCAAAAAAATTGGGGAAGGATTATTTCCAGGATTATTTACTCGTTTGTACGCCACGGGCCCGTATGTTATACGTTTTTTTCCGAAACAATTTGGCGTAACGACAAAATAACCGAAATATACGTATTTCCGTGCGAAACGCTTTTAACGTTGCCAAATTTTTGTCGTACGATTACGCGCGGTTATTTATTTATTTGTTTTCTACAATCGTTACGTCGTCGTTTTACGTGGAAATATCGAATTCGCCCAAAATACTGAACAGGACTGTTCAGAACGGAATTATAACCGTTTTCGAGAGTTCTTCGATTCAACGTAAAACGACGTTTTTGAATAAAATGTAACTCGTATTCGATTCTCGAAATTACCGAAAATTTAATTATGCCGAAACCGGTGAAAAATCTCTGGCGATATTCGACAAGTATGAAATCCTTTTAACGTTACCGGACTTATGTTTCACGGCTGAATACGATATGATAAAATTCGTTTATTCGCGACATTAGGAATCGTTTCGGACGATTTCGAAAAATTATTATTACGTTTAGTCGAATAATTAAAGCGTTTTAATTCGATTTTTTCAATCGATAATATATATAAATTGGTTGCGAAATGTCATTAAGTATCGCGCGTATAAAATAAAAAGGGTATACGCGTGAAGACGGACGGAGCGAATACGAAGTTTCGTTAACGTTCCCGGTGTTTAACGATCTGATTAAAAAACAACGCGTTTAACGTATTTGTCCCGAATATGAGCCACTCCGTGACAGAATGAACTTCGATTTATTCGATGAACAGTGCGTAAAATAAATACCGAAATACCTACGCGTTTTTGGGTTTACGACGATAAATCGATATTACGCGAAAACACGAACATATTAACTGTAACGATCGCAAACAGCCTGCAGCCCGATAAACGACGACGAATATTAAATAATACCCAATATATGTTCAGAAATAATCGCTCGTTCGTACGTGTCGACATACCATATTTACAGCACTTCGTTTCGCGTATGATTGTAGAACAAAACGGACTTTTAATTAGAAAAATATTCGACTATCGAAGGATATGTCGCGAAATAAGTGCTGTTCCGATTAGTACGTCACGTATTAATCGTGGTTACAAAATATATATCTATACATAATTTGAAGCATTAAATCGGACTTTTCTTTTATATATTACGTACCGACGAACAGTGTCGAACTTCCGATATATATGCGACGAATAGTTACGAATTATTACGTAAAAAACAATACGTCTTCTAAGATTTTTAATAGGCGGGTATTATAAAAAACAAAAACGAAAAGCGAAAAGGCCAACGTACACGCCTATTTATGTTTTATAGGCTAACGCGTACGGTACGCGCACGTCGACATCAAAACAGCGATTGGATTGGCGCGTATTCGCTTTTTTGGTTTTACGCGAACCGAATTATTTCGTATCGCCCGTACTTTTTATGGGTACTTGAATGATCGACGGCAAACCGGTTCGCGTATAAAAATTAGGCGCGCGAGCGACGAGAATTTAAAACTTAAAAGAACCGACCAGTTGACCATGACGGACGAATCAGAAACGAACGAGAAAATGTCGTTTATGGCGCACGTATGTCGCAGGTGGTCAACTGCGCGCGCAGGCGATCCGCGACAATAATACGGGATAACCAGACCGGTGACTATTAGCGTCCGTCTGTCGTACAAAGGCCAGTCGGGCGATTAATAGGGCCGTCGCGAATTATTGATAACACTTAGTATTAATTTCTAACATTGCTTTAGCCATATCTTCGAATATCCCCCCCCTTTTCCCTCGATACTTTTGTTCATCTACGTCGGATAATGTACCGTAAAATACGTAATACGCGTAATTTATCGGCCGACCGTTTCGAGTTGTTCGTAAATTACAATTTACGCGGACGGAAAACGCCGTGTACGTACGACGCGTTTTAACCATTTCGGCCGGTGACCAAATTACGATTTCGATAACGTCGACTACCAGTGGCGCGTATTCGTTTCAGTTGAAACCCATTTACCGTCCTCGCGTGTGTGTAGTTAACGTTCGGCTATTGCCCCGTTGCAGAAGTACGCCGCTAATAGATTTCGAAACGTCGTTTTCCAATGTATAAATCTTCGCCGCGTTTTTAGTGTTCTCACGTGTGAGACCGCGTGTAATTTATTTACGAACCGTGTAATAACCGGATTGGCGATTAGTTTTACGCGTTAAACGTTTCAAAACGTACGAAAATCGGGGGCAGGTGGATGTTTTGGGGGAACGGTGTTCCACTTTCCCGCCGAGAAAAAAAACGCTCCTCCCGACTTTTCGTGTTATTCAGTTTTCACGTCGCTAATTACGGACAGGGCGATTTTTTTCGTCCTGAACCGATCGATAATCCGTTCACCGTAAATAACTACGAATTTGATTTCGGTCCGTTTTGTTCGTTTTCAAATCGTTTATACGTTATCAGTAGATCGTTTTCAAAATTATGTAAATTTTTGATTATCAAACGACAATTTGCGTTCTTTTAGAACAAAAACGGATTAAAATATTATTTCCGCTTTTTAATTCTAATATTCCGTTTACCAATAATTATCGTGTACATCCATTTGGTCTAGTCGTTGAAGTAATCTGAACCGTTTCTATAAATTAAAAATCGTGACAGTCGACCAATTCATTATCCGCGTATAGTATTCGTATTTACCCACGTTTAGGGAATGTAGGGAACTACGAAGACTTGTGGCCCCACCCTAATATATCAAATTACATCCGTCACGTTTTAGTGTCGAAATATTTTCGTTATAACCGTAATACATTTTTTAACTGTAAATTCGATATTAATTCGAACACAATTTTAACGATTAATTCGTTAACGACCGAAGTCGTGGTTATTTTAACGAAACCCAAGCACAATTTTCATACAAATTCCCATTGAATCGGAATTACGCAGTGTTTGATCGTTTATTATATATGATTCGTCGTATTTAAAAATCATAACCATATATTAATACATGCATAATAGCTAATTGCCCGTTCAATGATAATTATACGACGTATGCAACGCCTGTAAATAATACGTTATAAATAATTACGTAACGGTCGACCATAAAATTAATATAAACTATGTCGTAATTGTGTATTAATAGATTTGTTAAAAAAATGATTGTACGTATTTAAGCCGTTTTATATCTATATATTAATTATATTTGAAAGCTAAAATGAATAAATAAAAAAAAAAAATAATATATCAATATGATCGAAACGCCTTTCGTAATTTTAGTATTAAAACTTATAAAAAACAAAAAATAAATATTTTCGCGCGTAAAGATTTTTGTAAGTGTCGAATAGTTAATATTATAAATACGCGGTACCATTACTTAAATAAATAAAATGTATAAATTTCCGACAAAAAAGTGGATTTTTTCAAATACGAATATTTGATAGTACATCATCTATATATATATAGCATATACGAGCATTTCAAACTGCTTTGCGATGGTCACGCGTATTTCAATCGCTGTGATTCGAATTTCGTCGCGAAATTCACCCGTATACGTACGCACGTAAAAGTAGTGGAGTTATTGTTCCTCGGTTCTAAATAATAGAAATACCACGTTTGTCACGACTGCTTAAAGAACATCATCCCCATAACGTCGTAATCCTATTTACTTCCTACGTGATATTGTGTTCGAATTGTCGTACAAATTCGTTCGTATACGCCGTGTCCGTCTAATTTCCGCTACGCAGTATCTATTGTTATATGCGGACGCGCATGTACGGTGTTAAACGTGTCGATTGTGTACGTGTATAAACACGTATAATGCCATCCGGACGAGGCGAAACGATACAAGTTCGCGCGCGTCAAAAGTCGTCGCGCAATTTGATTTATCGATATTGCCCGTTCGTCCCGGCGCGCTAAACGCCCGCACGGTTTTACGTATACACGGGCACAATGGCACCGCGGTTCCACGACGAATTTCTATACGATCACATCGGAAATAAGGGATGTCCCGCGTGTCCCGGATATTTTCTGAAATAACCTTAGGCCCCCGCTGTAGGCTCGATTGTACGCTCGATTTATGTACGGACGACCCGCGCCCGCATAATACGGACGACGTTCGATACGAAATATACGACATCCGGACGGATGTGTATCGGTATTGAAAAAAAAACGTCCTCCGTCACGGTACGAAAAAAGAAAAAGCGTGTCCATACGAGTACACACATTCGTGTGTCCAGTACGGTTCGTGGTATTATTTCGGAACATGCGTGGGCACGTTAAAATGGGCTTTGTTGGAAAAGGAAACGTTAAGTTACGTTCATTGTCCGGACGAATATAATACGAATTCACCGGGAAAAATTGTAAAACGTTCGAACTAGACGTATTATTGTATAATATAATAAATATATAACGTAAGTGTTTAACGTTGAATATCCAACGATAGTGACTTGTAGCACGAAACGGAAATGTATAGATTCATAAAATCTGCAATGTATATATATAGATAGAGAACTTCGTATTAAATATCTTCCGTTGAAAACTATAATCGACGATTTTTCGCGAGAGATTCAAATAACAGGTTTTTACGAGTACTTACGTACGTAAAATGATTTAAAAGATGTCAAATGTTAGACATGCCTCGCTACTCGTGGCAAACGATTCTAATACCGAATAACAATAGACAACTACGAAATCATAAGGAGAAACAATAGGCAACAACTTATACGCGAAACATCCTGTTTTATTTTTGTATACAATTTGTACATAATTTAGGTTACGATTTTGATTTACCGTTGTTGGTTACTATTGCGATTTAATAACCAAACAACCGAAAAAAGAAACCGTAATAACCGTCGTTGCTGGCGTTTGGTTTTTATTTTAATACGTCCATCGGTCGTCGACAATACGAATACTAATAATTACGCGCCGAGACAAGTTTTTTGTAAAATAAATACTTGGTCGCCGCTAAATATGATTTAATAACAATTACCGTCCGTCGACCGAATCGAAAACATTCACGTTCCGTCAAAACGCCCGTCTATAGAGTACAATTCAGCGTCGTTCTGTTTCAGAAACGATCGACAGAAATTTATAAATAATATCGATCTAGTTCGTTTAGGTTTTTCAGTTATTTTCCTACGCCGCGGCGAATCAGTCGAATCCATAGGACGACGTTGATTTACTTTTTAGTCGCGGTGCTCAAATAATGAAACGAGTTTGAATCACGTCAAAACGCTAATTTCGTCTCGTTTTCCACCGAATTAATAAATTAATTATTCCCTCGTATTTCTAATTCGATATCGCCAGTTTTTCGAAAATATTATAAAGATGTAAGCATTGTATGTCGGTCCTAAGCTAAATGTCGGCGCGCATATATTTCCGTAATAATTAACAAAGCGTCGGACGCGATTACAGATTTGCATATTAGACGCCGTTATTTTTATTAAGCCTGACGTATTAAAAACGGTATAGTTTTGGACGTATCTTGAACAAAATTCTACTCAATGATCCCAGCGTCAGATTTTTAAAATTTTTTCCCGTTAATTGTAACGTTTATAGAGAATCGCGCTCGTCGAATTGCTACAATTTTTTCTAAAATTCGGATACTCGAGAAATACGGGGAATAAATCGAATTTATATTCCTCGCTTACATTACTCGACAATTACTGTTCAAATTTTACTAACAATTTAATTGCGCCAACTTATGATACATAATTTGTCCAACCGGCGTATTGAATAAATAAATAAATAAATAAATAAATAAATAAATAAATAAATATATATATAAATATATATATATATATATA
>JAIPRN010001986.1:0-36310 GCA_025469175.1 Geopemphigus sp. TES_GeoC_2020 | reverse complement strand
ATGTATTTGAATACTTTACAAGACTGCAATCCTCAGTCAAACAAAACTGACACGTAAGTCAGTCGCGGTTATCGACCCAGAATCGTATTAATCATAGGATATACATTTTTATTTTAATATACGCCTACATATGTATATATATATTGTAGAAATAACGTGTAACTAGTCAAACCAAAAGTGAATGACCTTCGAAAACGTCAAATTTGTTGTCCACTTTTATATTATCGTACCCAAAAAACATATAGGACTTCTCTATATACGTGGAATTCCAGGATAAAATAATCGAAGAGTTAAAATCAAATCGCTCGTGTATCAAAAGTTAATATTTCGAAAAATTTTAGAAAAAATATTACGCGCGCAAAATTATATTTGCATACGGGTTAACGATGTCTAGAATAAAGTTCGTAGTATCGTATCACGGATAGGTATGTAGAATAACAGTATTCGATTTCTTTATTTACATAACATATTTACGTTTCAATAGGTCAACTCAAACCGGAAGCGCAATTCTCTTTGGTCAGTTACCATAACGATTTAAACAACATCTATTATAACCTCCGTAGGACGAATCCCATTCTCGTCATAACAAAATTGTCGTCGAAAACGTTCTCGTTTAACGGACCAATTTTGTTTTTATCGAGTAAATCTTACAGCGAATGAACAACAGACTAGTTGATCGGACGCATTCACTACCGGATGAGTTTTTACCACTAAAAAAGTAATAGCCCGCGCTAATCGTCACGCATTTTAGTTCATCGAAAACGTGCCCGAAACAGCTTTAATCCTTTAAATAAGTCCCAGCATTTTTATGTGTGTGTGTATTCGTGCGCGCGGGTGCGTGCGTCTGCGTAGGCATATAAGTATATAGTCGTATTCGAGATTTATCGCGACGGCGGTAACGAATAATGTCATAAACATATTTTGTTTACCGAGTATGGCAAATAGTTGAATCCAAACCGAGAGGCTGCTGACGGTGGTGAACAGCATGACGTGTTGGCGAACGCGCGTACTTTTACCATTTGCCTAGTCGCCTTACAAAACGCGTAACATCGCGACGTTTTTAAGTATTGATCACAGTATGTACATTGATAATATTTACAACGACCGACGTATTATCGTCATATGGCGATATAAAAAATGGCGTTTGCGTTGGTCGCCTAAACGCCCACGTTTTCCTGTTTCCGGTTTCAATACTCGAAACAGCCACTGCTCAAATATACGCCGTACGAAATTTATATATATATAATAATACGAGGTACGGAAACTCCCAAAAAAAGGCGGGAGAACGGTCAATAGAGCGCGCCGTTCGAACGTATTCGGGACACGGTAATTTTCGCGTATTCTATTCGAGTCATGCGCGAAGAAGACTCGGTGGGCCCTCCGTCGCCGCCTCACCGCGGTTTCACCTCATTTCAGAGTCCGTTGGCGTGCTTAGCTTTTTCCAGTTTTGGGGCGAACGGCAACGGAATGGGAGTGGATGTCAATGGCATTTTGTTATGTTTCGTAGACTTCGTCGTCGAATGTACGAAATAAATCAATAACGGCCTTTACAAAGTTACTGGCGTATTCGTACTTATAATACTTACGAATATTCCCTCTACTTACCAACAAAACGAAAATACTAATTTTTTTCGTTCGAACGATTGTATTGACTCGCCGTGGACATTTTTTAAAATTTAAACCCGACAAATCGTATCAATGACAAATTTCATCTGTTTCCTTTTAATACTTCAAATAACATGACTGTAAAGTCGATAAATAATATTAAGTTTAGAATTTTGAAAAGCTAGGTATTAACGAATTACGAGTTAACGTTTAGTTAAAAAATTTAATGAGTTTTGTTACTGAACGCGTTACATTTTGACGTTTCGAATGTAGTGAAGATTGTTTTAGTTTTACAGTATTATGCATTTTTTTTTGTAATTTCTCTTTGATCAGTTTTTAATGTAAAATTATCTTCACGAATGCTACATTCTGGTAGCAAATTTTATCTAGTTGGTATTTTATTTGACACATATTTCGAATTTCTCAATAGTTCCTCAAATAAAATAAAGAAAAAAGCTGAAAAAAAATCGAATAAAATTGTTGACATAAATGTTTTGTATATAGACAGTTATTGTTTCTTTTTTTTAAGAACTTGAAATATAATACAAACTTAGATTCATAAAATATATATAATTTTAATCGTATTCGTTAATTATATTAAATAATTAGCGTAACTCGAAATCATTTTACAAACATCACGACTTGCCATCCTTTTAAATTCAAAACAATAATAACAATCGTTGTCTAAGTAGATGTTGAGTCACTTGTACCAACATTCATAGCAACCGCTGTTCACTCCCTTTTGAAATTACTTTTTCAATATGTGTTCTAAAAGTACATAACTTTTTAAGATATTTATGACGTTTCTATCACTTAATTTTAATTTTTAACTAAATTAAGTAAATTTGTTCTCAATGTTGATTTTTATATTTTTGAAGCTATAAACAAACGTGTAAGTAATTTTTAATTTAATTAGTTAAAAAAATGTATTATGAAATTGTTTTTACCATAAGAAATTTATATTTACTAATATATTTATACAAATGTATATGTAGGCGCTAAAATTATGTAATTAAATCGCCATTTACAGTTGATCAACACAAAAATTTTAGTTTTAGTTTTACTGTGTGGCTAGGGGGAGGTTAGGTCACGCTAATCGGTACGTTACTTTTCTGTGTACAGTTTGGCATTTTCGATACGACGAAAAATGAATTTTTTTCTATCGAGTTATTTTTTAAAATTCATAACCCAAAAAACAATAGTTTAAAAAACGTTCACTCTAGCTCACTCTCTTGGTAGGATCAACTACTACCATAAATCATGACGAAATCGTGACTTAACCAACATACATTCCCGTAGGAGGGCGCTTCTTTATACTGTAGCGCCTAGTGAGACCATTTTCGCAATAACGATAATTACGAATAATATATTATTATGTTATAATATATTATTAATATATTCGATAATAATATCGAATTATATAAATGACGATATAATAAAATGAAGATTTTCGCACTTCCAAACCTTGATTATAATAATGTCAATTTACTAATTAATAACCTAATATATACGTTAATTTTTAAGTAAAATAGCATAGATAATAAATAATAAATTTGAATAATAATACGAACGATAATAAATAAAAGTCAAAAATAAAATTAGTCGACAGTGCGTTATGCGCAATTACGTAAATCGAGGTTGGGGTAAGCAAAATTCGTGGCCCTAAAATATTATCATGGTCGTAATAACGTATTTTCGAAATATTTAATTAAAATTCGATGTTTCTTATTTAAATTTCTATGAATCGATCTATAATTCGGCCAATATTAATAGTCCGCTAGTATTGATGCTTATCTTTTCCTTAAACAAGTTCCTAATCGACATGAAAAAGTGTAAAAGTTGAAACGTTTAATACCAAAACGTCGAATAATTTTAATTGGCGGTAAAAGTCCGAGAAATAAATAAAACGACCCATACACGGAATAGTTCGCGAACAAGATACGTACTAAAATTAACTAATTAAAATACAGTGGACGAAAATCATATGAAATCGAATAGTCGACAAGATTGTACAACGTTGATAATGACACGAAAACTACGCCGTCGTGCGTGGATATCGTTTGGTATTTTTTTTTTAGATACAGACGACACCGAGCGGATCGTTACGTCTCTCGCATATTGTGACGCTGGATTGTGTCGAAAATTGAAGGCGACAGATGGTCGTCGATTGTCACGTAGTTTTCGAGTTTATCTACCCGTTTAACGATTTCGATTTAACGTAATTGTAACCGTGAATTTTGTACGACGTAAGTATTATTAGCGGAATATAAGTGAATCGCGAAATGTCCCCATACCGAATACCGAATATTTACAAACCGATTATAATAAATAGTTATTAAAATATCAGATTACAGACAATACGATTTAAAATATGTCTATAAACGCATTACGCCGACCGGCTATATCGATCGATATAAAGACGGTTATTAGGAAACCATACATGAATCCGTAATATTAGTCATCGTGGTAAATCGACGAATTCGACTAGGCGCTACTATAATTACGAGGTAAAAATAATCGAACGCGGCGGTAATAAACGAACGAATGTAGTGTAAAATCGACGCCCGTTTATGAAAAAAACGTAACGAGAAAACAATTACGATAAGTCGCATATCGGTGCGCTGGTCGCTAGTCGGTTGGCTCGTTTAAAACGAAGCGCGTTGAATTTGGGTGGAAAAATGTCCCGTTTGGAAAACAATCGTGAGCAGACTAATTAATTTACGGACAGTTCGGGAAAACAATTCGTCGACGATTCTGAAACGTATAATTTTAACGAATACCGTAATCGCGTAATATCGTATTTGTGTATACGACCGTTTCGAGTTTGTGTCAAAATAAATTAAAAAAAAAAAAATTAACTAAAACCTAAACAACTCGTACGATTATGAGTTCAAGTGTTTTAAACGTTCGTAAATACAACGCACAATCGTGCGGCGTTTTACAATTATTAAACTAGCGAATTCCGGTAATTCGGAAAAAAAATGAAAAACGTCGATCGAAAGTAATAATTAACATTAACGAACGAGCACGTAAAGGAATTTTATTTCGGATTACGTTCATCTCGGGCTTACTTCTACACGAGTATATATATAAACATACACGCACGGCTGTTATATGTATTGCATAATCCGAATACTGTAAATTTATATAATTACGTGTTTTCGAATTTTTCGTCTTACCCTAATCGTTTTATGACTTCGGAATTTCTCGTAAAATATAAAACGTTTGTAAGTTACATTTTTATCTCAGACTTGGGGAGGGAGTCGACACGAATATTTGATTCGTTTAAAACGTATATACGTGCGCGTGTAAAATCTATAATTTTAATAAATATTTCGTACGAAAATTTGTTCGGTCCAAAACAACAACCAAAATATTATTCCCGATATCGTATATTTTGTCACGTCTGCGGTTATTAGTGTAACGCATTAGCCGTCGGATATTCGACGTTCGATAATATTATTGACGTCTTAACGTAACCGATTGCAATTCGTTGGATGTATATTATGTGTCCTTTTCTGATCACGAAATTTAATAGAAACTATGCAAGATATATATGTAAATATATTTCACATACTCTACACGGAAAAACACTTCGAGGAAATTTTTGCCAAACAAATACGTTTTCCAAAAGGGTATAAAAAATAAACGAAATAATAACGGTTAAAAAGTAATTTTAATCGAAAAAAGGGTAAAGTTATCATGCGAAAATACGACGAAATATGAT
Source organism: Geopemphigus sp. TES_GeoC_2020 (assembly GCA_025469175.1). NCBI lineage: Eukaryota > Metazoa > Arthropoda > Insecta > Hemiptera > Aphididae > Geopemphigus > Geopemphigus sp. TES_GeoC_2020. The sequence continues at coordinate 30,978 of JAIPRN010001986.1, read as the reverse complement.
TTAATATCGAAACACGATTTATAATATATTCCATATTTCTAGTCGCGAATAACAAGTTAATTTCACAATTGAAACTAAACAATTTTTTATTTCTCTGGAAAACGCGTAAAATATAATACGAAATTTCGAAATTTAAAAAAATAACTCGCGATAAAAATTTGAAACGTCATTTTTGAATATTTAAAGTTTGACCTGCGCACGAATAGTAAATACTAATTAACCGTTAAGCTCTTACAAAACTATATATATATGTGTTGAGATTTACGGGCTACAGTGCTGTAATATATTTAAGTACAAATATACTTTGTCTCGAGGCAATAAAGTGTTTTAAATACAATTTTCGTCTTAATCCTTTTTAGAAATAACGTAAGTTATCTTCGACGGTTTAACAATTTCATTTGTCTAAAGTATACTGTTTATTTACAATTTAACAATAATTCGTCGTACCATTCGCATTTTTGCCACGGCGCATAGTTTTGCAAAGACAAAAGTCATTCGTCGCAAAGATTAAGTACAAAATAAGAAACAGTAATTTTTGTGTTTTCTTACGATTTTTAAGAACTAACGTCTTATTGAAACTTATAACGTCTTTATTGTACCTATTCGAATTTCATATAGGTTTCCCGAGAACATATTTTTAAGCGTCGGCAAATGTATTATAATTAGTGTACAAACTTTTCGCGTTTGTAAATCGCCAGTGGCTAAACTTGTACCACATTCAAGTCATTTTTCGATAGCATTTTCACGTTTCAAAAGCATTATTTCCAACTTGATCGAGCCCGAACGTTTTCTGCCGTGCCGACAAGCGAACGTAATTTTCCCAAATGATTCGAGAACGAAAATGATCAGTTTTCGTAACACGCGCGCGGACTTTAATCGTGCGTGGCTTTTTATAAAGCGATTCGAGGCGATGGAATAATTCGCGTACGTTATCGAACTCATTGCGTCGGGTTCACCGTCGCCGTTATCGACGATAGTTCTAAAAACGGCTAACCTAACGAAACGCGTTGTACGTAAAATTATAAAACGTCTTCGGCCGTTGGTTGCGCCGCTTAATCGGTGTAATCGTAACGAGAACGTGACGACGACGCCGCCATCGTCTCCGCGTTGTTATGTCATAATATCGCGTACCGCACAGGAAGTACGGACGTAAATCATTAATACGGCAATTAGTTTTGGCGAAGGAGAAAAAGAATGAAAAAGATCCCGCCGGTCGGCGGGGGTCCCGTACTTTCTACACGGCCGAATCGGGTCAAGGCCCCCCTGCCCGTGCCGCCGCCGACTCGGGCGATTTTTACTTAACTTTTTAGCGGTGGGGGCGATGGCGGTATTGGTGGTAGTGGTGGTTGCGGTGAGGAGAAGCGCGACGTAAAACTTGGGCAGCGCGCGACTCGCGCGCATCGCCGTATCATTTATTCCGGTAGAGAGAGTGAGAAACAGTGTTAGTAAAAGTGTATGTGTGTGTGTGTGAGAGAGAAAACACACACACACTCTGGCGCGTCGCGCGTCCGTAAACACACTCGCGCAGTTTTGCCGGGACACGCGACCGGGCCAGCGGTGTCGTTGTCGTTGTCGTCGTCGTCGTTGTTGTTTGTTCAACCTCCGTTCGTTCGTTTCGTGCATCTAATCGTACAACCGTTGTCGATTAGCCACTTTCTGGTCATCGGATTTATTCGTATCGGATTCCGCGGACTCGACATTTTCGATCGGCCGCGAATTATTCGTCGACATTGGCGCGCCCGCGTGTTGGTTTTCAGTCGCTTTTGGACCGTCCGCCGTGACAATTTTTTTTTTTTATTTTAGTCACGTTGATTACCGTCGAAAAGCCAGTTACGCGTTTAATCAAAATGGCCGATTACGGGGACGCCGAAGACGAGGTAAACGATTATTATCTCACAGTATTGTCGGACCGACGCGATTACGTTGCCGAACGCGACGATTATCGTGGCGTCGTTTTCGAAATCGCGTCACTATTACGTTTTTCAAATTACTAAATTATCACCCGACGAAATTATTATATATATACGTGTGTGTGTACGCGTGGACATAAATCAATAACGTTAAATTTGATATTGTTATTATTTTACAGTTCGAAGACGCGCTAGAGGTGATTCCTGCGTGAGTATAAACCGTATTTTTCTTTTCCATACGATTGTTCGATTATACGATATATTTCCTAGTTTTTCCGACCTAGTTGTTTAGCGTTCTCGAATTTTAGGCGCATAGTTAGTATTTCGTATACTACTGATGTACAGCACACTATATTGTTATCGAACCGTAACGCTTGTACAGTGAACGACATACGCGCGTACGTAAACTGTGAGAATACGACGTAAAACGAGTCGCGAATTTTATTCGGGCGACGATTTTTAGCGTACCGAAATAAAGCGCCACAAGAGTACGTGGCGAAATAATTGATGACGTTTGTAAAATAAAACGCCACGACGACGACAAGTTGACACAATAGGCGTTACTGGACGAGAAACCAACGAACGTTTGCAACACGTAATTGATATTTGAAAAGGCCAAAAACGGTAAATCGAACGCGGCGAATAATTACGTTCGAAACGGTCTGTGTTTCGTAATGTTCGCGAATAATCGACGTTTCGATATGCGTAATATAGCCACGTGGATACCGGCAGTGATCAATCACTAAATCTATGGAGTCCTATACGGATTCGAGTTTTACCGATTTTCGATAATGCGCCGTATTTTACGTTTTTCTCGTAAATACGTACACACTGGTGCAGCAGACCGTCTCTGATGTATTGACTCCACGACGAATGTCGAATTTTATCTGGGGCGTTTAAATCGCGCCGAAAATATCCAAAATTAACCACCGAGTACGTACATGGGAAAATTTCGTTTTACGTTTTCTGTGATACCCGCAGCAGCCGATCACTCACCAAACACGAAGACGATATATTACGAAAAAAACGAAAAATTCCGCCACTTTCGGTTTCGTAAAACGTCGGTCGTTTAATTCCGATCGTTATCGTCGTGCCAATCACCGAGTTGGACGCGAATCGTTTCTCTCGTCAACGTATTCCAAATAGTTAATCCTTCCCCTTCCCCCCCAAAAAAAACTATAATTTGGCTATCAAGAAAACGACATTGCAGAAATTTATCGAAAAACGTTTTCTTTCTATTAGAAACTTTATTTTCGATCGGGATCTATACGGATTTCGACAAATGAAAAATGATAGACTTTAGAAGGTAGAAGAGAAAACTCAAAAATATATACCGTCCATAATTGATTTTAAGTAAAATACGAATATAGTAAGTCGTTTAAACGATTTCATTCTAATTAAATATGAAATATTTTTAAGCGTAACGAGTGATAATTGATATACGAACAGTATGCGTGAGCGAGTTTACCTACTTATTAATTAATCGAAACAATAATTATTATTAGAACGCCGAAAAAACTTGTATTAATACAGACGGATCGTTTTATTTTCCAAAAGTCCGTCATCGCGTTATTCTGAAAATAAAATAAAATGTCAATAATGTAGAGGTTAAACGCCGCGCATATTCGTGTACACATCGTTAACGCCTTAATGATATTTAGATATTTATATGTTGGCTGTCGATAACGGATACGTGTTTTCGACGAAAGGTTATCGATCAAGTTCGTGTTCTATTTTAAGGCCTCCAATTGTTGTAATCAATATTTACGGTGTACATTTTTTCCGGCTGAACAATTTTACTTTTATTTTCCGCGAATATTACAAAATGTATATGGACAAATCATAAATCGATCGATAGAAACGAAATATACCTCCACGGTAGCCAATATTATTATTGTGGATCGTCCGGACACGAACTTTATGCTTTCAAGCGATAATTGACGTACCCGTACATAAACGAAACACGTTTTCTGCTAAATAAGTAGTGACCTTTTCGTAAACCACTACTCTAAATTCGACATTATTACGTTATTTTTGTCAAAAATAATCTTTTCAGTTTTGTGTTATAGTGGGTTTTTGTTTTTTCATTGATATATAAACGACGATAATGTAATATCATGTATATTGTATACGATATACATAATATACATTCTCATCCGCTGTGATGATAAGACGTTACGAAAAACAAATCCTAAGTTTATATAATTTAATAATTAACGGACGCGATTTTTTTTATCGTTCGCAATATTCGTGTTACACCTCTCACGTAAAATTGCCCGATTAATGAACTTGGTAAACGTCAATACGTTTTAGTATTTTTGTATTATTACAAAAATACTAAAACGTTAATCGCGTATACAAATAATCTATACTATTATTATTTCGTTTTAATTATGATTTTCGCTTTATATAATATAGTCCTAATTTTTGTGGGTGTCACGACTTGTTATCAATATATTATTATAATTTACGCTACAAATTTGAAAAACGTGTACGTCGGAGTCGGACTCGATTATATCGTGTAGACGTGTGACGAGTCCTCTATAAATTTTAAATAAAAATAATAAATCGCGAAACGACATGATTAATTTAAAGAAAATGTACGCGCTTATTAATAATATTAATTAATGAACACGCAAAAGAAGTTGTTTGAAACTAAAATTTATCAAAACTCGTTTAAGATCACTTATTGATCCAGATGTTTTTATTTATATTACTTCGAACGAATTAAAATGCGTCTTTCTTATACCTATTATAGAATCTTATTGATTTTATTTATGTTTATTAGGTTTTTAAAAATCGACTGAACTTTTTACTTCTTATTTGTATATTGACGAAATTAAGATCGTTTCCCAACAACGATAACAATTATACGTTTCGTATCGTAAATAGTAATTATTATATTGTTAAGCGTTAAAGATTTCGTAGTGAACCAAATTCACGCGTAGAAGTTCGTTTAATGAAATGTTTGTTATTATTTTGTAGGCGGTGGATATAAAAAAACGCCAGGTAAATATAATTATATTGCTCCAATCAGTTATTGACAACGTAAATTACTCAATGTTTTCAAAAGTTAAGTACAATCATTTTCAATTATTTTCCTTTCGACGTGGCCTATTGATTATTGGGCAAGGTTAACATTTCCATTATAAAAACAAAGGGGACTACACTACTGCATAAGAACATCGCACTTTGTAATTCATTCTATGTTATTAAAACGTTAACGCAAATTAATTTAACGACCTCGAATTTTTTCGTAATATTTTAAAATATGTGGGCGAATCGTATAATTTATAAAGTATATATTTATGTACTTATTTTTTTTTTTTTGAAAAATATTTGGTTGATACGCTACATGAATACGAAAAAAAAATCGTACGTTAGGTTTCGAATGATGAGTAAACAACGATTTTAACGAGTGTTTTGAGAAGGGGTTAACTAATTATACGATACATTATATTGTTATACTATCATGTACAATAGATCCTTTTATTATTAACGCGCCTACATTAATCGGAAGGAACCACTAAGAACGTAATGTACGAAATGGATAAATAATAAAAATAACGGCGGTCTTAAAGTGTTGTTTTTACTTTTAAACGTCGTTAAACACCGCAGAAACACGTTAAACGGAAAAAGCAAAAAAGAAATGAACAAAAATGTAACTCACATTTTACGCGTGTTTATATAAGTATAATAACTAGAAATTATCGATCGACGATTAAATAGAATAAATTGTAAATACGTTAACGTAAAAAATTGTATAATATTATGCACTTATCTTATAAATATATGGTTTAAACATACACTGGTAAACATATTAATACGCCAATAATTTATACGAAACTAAGCACCTTAACCATTAAGCGGTTTTCACTATGATTATATTTATTATAGCTATCGATTGTTTATGTAATTAAGTTGTTTACTTAATCGGGAAATTTAATATCTTAATATAACGCGCTTTGAGCGACACTAAATTGTTTAAATTAAAGCTTACCAACGTTATATTGTTGACGGATTACAAAATATTTCGTGATTATATATAAACCGGAACGCAACGGATAATAAAATCGTTGAAGTCTAATAAAATTGAACGTTTTACATTTGTCGTTGTTTCGTTATTATTTTCTTTTAAATAGAATTTTGTTATTCTTCTTTTTCATAATGTCAACAAATTGCTCGTTTGAAATGGTAATAAAAAATTAATACGTATTGTTACTTCGTTTAGTAATACCGAAGCGTCGTATATCGAATAACTATTTCGCATGCCCACGTCTAAACGCGTTTCCCAAAACAAACATTGCCGATTAATTATTATACACACGCGAAACACGTACTTACAACTTTGATCATTTACAGACATTGCAAGATGGACTTGAACACTGCCCTATCAGATTCGAAAATCGCTATACATTTATTTTTTAACAATAAATTCGACGAAGCTCAACACGTATTGGAACCATGGTATGTATGTATATATATATAACAATAGCTATGAACGACGTGTCGTTTAAAATTTAGTGCGTTTAATTACGAAGTTCGCTGACCTCTTGTAACCGCGATACGTAACGTGTTCATGGCATATATATGTATAGTTCGATGTTTTAATCGTACAAAACGATTACGCGAAGGTGTGTATAAATAATTACACGCGTTGTTCGATGATCGAACGCGTAAATTAAAACGTCAAATCCGTTTATCGTAAACAATATGTGTGCGTGCACGTGTAAATATTTAATGAATGCGTCGTGTGACGAATACTCGTTTTTTTTTTGTATACACGAGTCTCGTACGAGACGTACGAATTTCGTACACAAATTCGATTTTTTTTCTTTACATAATCGAATATATTAACGCGACGTCGGCCTTGACATTATGAGCCAATAACAACAATAACAACAACAACCACCGTCTAAAAATCAGTTCCGTCCGAGTTTAATTTTAAATAAGTTATTTACGTATATCGCTGATTTTTTTCAAAACGTGTTACGACACGTGTCTAGATCAATTATTTCCTTGTATTTACGCGTAGTTTCGCAATAATTACAGCAAATTAGTCCAAGTTCGCGTATATCATTATTTTTAATTTTAATCGGAGAAACGTTAGGTTTTTTTTGTCGTTTACCACGTCACATTTCGTTCGAATCGGCGATGGCGCAGGTTTCCCCCGGAAATCCTTCAATATCGTCGTGTGCGCCGACATGAAATCCGATATTAATCGTCTAGTTCTGAAATCCAACGTCAACTTTCAATTGATACGTCACGACGTAGAGTATAATTTTTTACGGTGCTGTAGCCAAAACTTTAGTTTACATTTCGAACACCGCGCGATCGTTTCAAATTTTGAATATTTACATCACAAATCACCTCGCACAACCGTGGTACAGTGTTTACGGTTGCGCACACGCCTAGTGAATTAATCGGCAAACTTCCAAATATTATTCCGTAATTTTTAACACGTCTAAGTACGTAAATAATAACGAAACAAAAACGTCACGGGACGTAATTACAAAAATTAATCGAAAACAAATAAAAACGTTCAAAAAACGTTATAAAAATATTTCGCGTGCCCCGTCTGCGTACGCAGTGCGCAATATATCATATACCGTCGTACGTAACGATAAATCATCCTGATTTTTTAATCCCGGAAGGGACGAGGAACAATCGCGTGCCCTCGCCCTCCGTTGTTAGACAGTAATACGACACCGTTTGGCACTCAGTGTCATAAATGGTACATTAACAAGTCTACACTAATTTCCATATAAATTCGATTTTAATAACTACTTAGCATGGGCGCGTACGCGCTACGTTGACGTTTATAATATGGGCTAAAGATATATATTCGTACAGATTTTGAATAAAATGTCAGTTACGTTGCGAAAAAACGTCTACAAGTTTCGAATACTCCATAATATATACAATGGCCCTCGTGTTTACCAATTTTGTCGTTAAATATTATTATCAATAAGTACGTATTTTTCGTGGAAGTATGACGCGCGATGCTGTCGGATTTATACGGATCGCGCGGATTAGGGCCGTCTATGAGGAATGAACGTAACTAGAGAAGGGGTAGGATTACTGGGCTAAAGAGTGTTCAGTACAGTGGCGTAATTATAATTTTTTTCCGATAGGGTGAGGTAAGCGTAAAACTTGAATATATTTCATTAAAAATATTTTGAATATATTTAAAATACTACCCGAATATTATTTGCGTTTACTGTAATCTGTACCCTTTATTAAAAAATTGCATATGAATATGAGTGAACTAACGCGCCTTGACCTTTGCCGAATATTCGAACATAAAAGTGTAGCACATGCGATTATTGTACAAACTCATTTCACAATTGCGAATGTCGTTTAATGTTAAAAATAATTTAAATATCATAAAAAAAATCTCGACCTTAAAAATAGTTTAATAAGTATTTGATATTAAAGAAACTAAACAGACTGAAGGTAATACTTTACAGCACTTTTAAAACTGTAATGTATCATACATTTAGAAATTCGATTCGTGTCCTTTCATATTGTACACATGAACGTTATGTTTAAAAATGTTACATAAAATCGAAATTACTTATATACTTCAGACTGCTAATACGAAAATAAATTTCTTTAAGGCTTAAATACTTTAAAAGAAAAATACAATACCAGATATGCATTCTTAATAACCTTCTGTATGTGATATACGTAAAATTACCTTTGAAATATAGAATGCAAATTTGAAACGTAAAAAAAAATTACCAAACATTTTCTCGTGACTCGAAGTTACTGGAAACGGTTAAAATGATCGCATACGAACGTTTTTAAGCTCAAAACGATGAGTGTCAATGCCAAATTTACTGCCGAACGGATTAGCGGTTTAAAAAATGTCACGTTTCGACAAACGCGATTTTGTTACTTTTTATAAATAAATATACTATTAATATTTTCTATTAGTGTAATATTGCCCCCTCCCTCCCGCCACAAAATTATTACTATCCACCCCTGATTGTCGCGTGTTATTTTGAAACGAGACAAACACAATGAAAACGGCTAAAACAAAATGATACGCGAAATATTCATAATGTGACGTAATTATTGTCAAAACTCTGAACGCGAAATATAGTAGTTTACGGCTAATACGTGTGTATTAGTTAATTTCGTACTTACGTTATTATCGATAGTTTCAATGTTGGTTTTATGCAAAACTCAATGCTAACCGGATATACCGTGTGTTGTAAATTCTCGTGTACACGTTAAATTATCATAATAATAATACGTTCTACCGTACACGGTAACACGTGGCGTAATAACCATTTAAAGGCATAATAATGGCGCGAACTTTTTTCGAAAATTGTTAACCAAGTCGAATTGAAACGGGTCAATTTGCCGATTAATTAATTACGGATTTTATTTTTAGGGTTGGCACGAGCATGTATCATACAATCGGAAGATCGATTTTTCTGTTCCTTGAAGCAGTACTCACGTTCGAACAGGTCATTATAATTATCGTTTTAACGTTATAAATCCCAAGAGATCGCGTTGAAAGTGAAATACGCTTTAAACGTGCAGTGCGACGTGTAAACAACGCGCCTAATTTATTTGTCAAGGATTTCACCGCGCGAACTAGTCTTGCTAGATTTTCATTCCGTTCTGTAGGTCTAGTTTGTGTCAAGGACCCCACGCGTAGCCGGTCTCTCGTCTCCTGCAATTTTAATTATACCCGCGATTGTTTCGTTTTTCGATAATTATATTTTGCACAACGAGCGTTACAAAATAATAGCCGTTAAACGTCATACCGTAGATAAAGATGAAGTATGAAATTGTGACGTACTTACGGCCAATGGCGGGGACGTGTGATAACGGTCATTTTGAAAATCGCGCGACATTGAACACTAGGCTAGTTCATTAATCGCGGAAAAAAAAATAACAGACATCGGCGTGATAATTAACCTAACGACTCTACATGTAAATATATATATATATATGTATGTACGTATATATATTTTTTGTTTTGTTTTTGTTTTTCGGTAAAAATGATTAAACGGTACATACAGACGAGCATACAGGAAGCGTCCGCCTCGTTGAAATCCAGTATCCGTTTGTGTAATTCGTATCGTAGAAAACACACTCTGACGCAATCCATTGGAAACATAATGAAAAGGCCCAACTACGACACGTACACACCGGGTATATGAAATTTGCGATAATATTTTATTATTGTTGTTATTGGAAGCTAATGTTTCGTCGTCGTATACCTACGAGGACGTCGGCGGAAATTCGTTTTTTTTGTCGTCGTTATTACGACAAAACCGGTATTGGGATTTTTCGTTAATGGTTAGTGTGCATGTTCACAAGGTTGGACGTTTAAACGAATTGCCAAATTAAAAATTTTCGTCAATTTTAATTCAGTTACTTTACGCGTTCGTTTCTTCGAAAATTTACTTTCAACTTATCGCGTTGACTTCCAGTTTAATTATTTATACATTTAAATTAAATTAAACTAGTGAAGGTTAGGTAAAGAGATTGTATAATATCATCTATATGATGTTTGATGAAGTATAAATATGTAATAATATTGAAGTCTATATATATAAGACGTTGAAAAGTCTTGATTCAATTACACGGTATTTTCATGACGCTAAATAGGCAATTTTAGAGTTGTTTTTTCTCCGGACAACTATTAACTTTTGAAGTTAAAATAAAAATACCGGTAACTTATAATCTGACTTGACGTAAGAGTTTTTTTATATTAATTGAATTTAAAGAATAAAAAAAAATTAGTTAAATTGCCTTGCCTTGAACGTTAAGCTAATTTAAAGTACGCATAAATAAATAAATTACTTAACACTCTGTGTAGAATTTGAAAAACAAAATATTAAAGCTACTATAAGAGTTTAATTGAGTTTTGATTACAAACTAATCATTATACGACAATCCTCAAGCTTTAATAAACAGTAGTTCAATATTATTGTTAAATGTAAAAATCGATAAAAATGATAACGTTTGATACACGAGACTGTTATATTTCTTAATTTGTGTTATGTTATACTGTAATATTGTCTCTTTAACAAAAATCTGATATTCATCGAACGTGTTATTAACTAACACACACACACACACACACACACACACACACATATATATATATTTGTATACACTAAGTGGTATACCCCGTTGTGAAATAAATTATATTACATCAAATTTTAATGACTATTTCACGAAAAAGTAGCCATTTAAAGAAATTTTTTCTGAATTCACGATGTATAGAATAACCGATTTCCATTTCATGAAATGGTTAACTTTTCATAAAAGGAACGATTTCACTAAGTGGCTACTACGCATGCGGTGGCAATGATAATAATAATATTATTATTATTATTAACGTCATACGTACGCATATCTTCAATGTCATCGTCAGTTTTGGTGCACAACCGTGGCATTGAATAGTCAAATCTAATCGCGATCAACAATTATGAATTTACGAATTTCTAATATATGTACGTATACGGCGATATTTTTAGCTCCCAAACATAAATAACGATGCGTACGTGTGTGCTATAGGCGGATACATTAAACCGAACTGAAAAGTTATTTTTTTCTGTTTTAATCGTTTAACCGAACTCATACATTTTTAGTAATTTCGTACGATCATCCAATTAGCGCATAACGTCGTAGACCATGACGATTTTCGTTAGTCATTCGAGTTTGACTTTGATAATTGAAACGTACCAAATTTTATTTCCGTATTCTAAACGCTTTTTTCGAACCAACTATATTCAAACTTTACGGTTCCCGGCTTCGTGTCTAGTTATTAATTATGAAATGTTTTGACGAATAAGGCCCTAAATAATTAAATGGGCGACAACAATTGGACGAATTAACGATATTCCGTTGAGCATGTGTAACATATCTGCGTCCTACTTTTGGTTGCATATCAGACCGGTTTCGTTAATATGGCGTATTCACAATCGCGGTATTTTAACACACTCGACGTAGAATACTAACGATCTTATTATTGTTACAAATTGCAGAAGAGTTGCACGCAGAACTGTGTTTCGCCGAATCGTTATTATTCAGAGCACTATTGACGTTCATCGAAGACGAGACGTTGGTCAGCTTCCTCCGGGCGGGCATTAAAATACGATCGTGTTTCAATTCGTACAAGTGCGTGTCTATATACCGGTGTCGTATTCTCTCGTTTCGTCGAGATATTCCGTTTAAACGCCGCGCGCCATCGATGTTTTAGAGAATGCAGTGCCATACTGAATTCGCGCACGTGGTCAGAACACGAGAAATCGTACAAAGAGCATTTCGAGAGCGGAGTGCGTTTGGGCATTGGCGCCTTCAACCTGGTAACGTAATAATTATTGAATATTAAAAACGATAAACTGACCTTAACGTATGCAATGTTGTTGGCCAACAAACCTCGACACGTGTTCGCGTCTATAGTCAATATTGTTGCGGATTAACGTTCGTTTTTTTTTATTTCTGTCCCATGCGTAGATGATTTCGTTACTGCCGTCGAAAATAATCAAATTATTGGAATTCATCGGGTTTTCCGGTAGTAAAGTAAGTGTTTTCATTATGCAACGCCGACTCGTGTAAAAAACTATCCGATATATTTTGTAGACCTCAAAAGGTCGACGTATAACACCTTGAAAACGCGTACGACTATATCCACATTGGAATAAATATTATCAGATACCCCGTGCATTTTATATACAAGATGGCCTCGGTATTTTATCTTTCGTACATATAATCAGCGACTGGGAGGGAGGGAGTTGAGTTTTTCATGTATACGCCTATTACGTATTAAATTTATAATTACATATTGGATCGCCGTAAATGCGTCTATTTTAGAGCTTAACAGATCTTAAATATTCGACAGAATAATAAATACCTGTTACAGTATATTTATAAATTACGATCGATCGAATTAAAATTATTCTTTAAATAATTATATTAAAACTATAAATTAGAACTTACATGAATTTCGATGTTTAATTTATTAAATCCACCACTGTGCCCAATATATTCGACACTGATATGCCAATTTAATATTACGTGACCGTATCGAAGATTAGACTTTAATACGACAAATATTATGAAGAGTATTCATTGATGATACGGTGATTAATATATATTAATATTAATATATATCAATCTTATATTGGTATATCACATCTTGTGTCATGCGGTGACATAATCCGACGATTACTATTTAAATTCACGTATCGATGGAATTTAATAAAATTCAATAGTTTAATTAATTGTTAGCGGGTGTCGGATTAATACGTGTTACATTCTGGCGCAAATACTCTATTCGATAGAAAAATGTATATGTTCGTACATACAGACTTATCCCACTGTCCACTAATGAACACAAAATTACAAAAAGATCAAAAATTAATTATTGATCTACGGGATTGTTCTTGCGACGTTCTGAGCTTATTTAATTTCACAAAGTACGTTGCAGTAGAAATGGCGATCTAATGTCAAATACAGCGAAAATGAAAATTACGGTTAAAACGTTCCGATAAATGCTAATTTATTAATAATTCACGATTAGGTATTATTACATCATGTTTACTGGCTTTTCATTAAGTAATTGAACTGTTATCAAATATGGTATTTTTTATCGATTTTATGATTGCCGTAATATCGCGAATATGTGCTGCTTTACCACGAACGATTTTTAAATTAATAGTAATTCGTAGTATTAGTGCCAAACGCGATAATTTCTTAAATTACCCGTATAACGAAAATTAATTTATCTAAAAATTATTTTTATTTAAACTTGATATACCTATTTTTCCTAATATAAAACTTGATCAATTAAAATATATTATTTTAGTATAAATAAAATTTCTTTTTGTTAATTAAGTAAAATTACATCGAAAAAATTATAATACTGCAAATACTAACGTAATGCGTTTATTACAAATATATATTTTATTTTTCACATTTAAAAATTGTGTTTTGAAACCCGTACATTTTTAACTTTCATCCGGTTCCGTTGTTAGCTTTTTTACGTATGTTTTTTTTTTGGTTTTTTTTTTGACATATTTTTTTAGTTATCGTCTGTTCATAGTCACGAACAAAAAATTAAAAAACTAAAAAAATACCCGAATCATTTTGGGTAAACCTAACATAACCTAACCAACGTATACTTAAATGCGTTAAAAGTACCCCGAATTCGAATTAATATTACATGTGAAACGTAACAGGAACAAGGACTTAGCGAGTTAGAATCGTGTTACCGGTTGTCGCACGGTTTACGGCACGTCCTTTGCATTTTGACCATGCTCACGTACAACTTGATCGTAGTATACGTTTTCAGTCAAGAGGAGGGTGACTTGGACTTTTGCGACGCCGCGCTATGCCAACAACTGACGGTGAGGTTTCATTCTTTTTATCGTACCAACACGCGTAGTTTCCGTCGTGTTCAATAATAAATAATCAATTATTAATTAGAGCTAAGATATTTTTGGTATTAACTTTTGTGCTCTCTCTTAGTAGATACTAATAATTTCCGATCAAAAAGAGCTTTCCCGAAATTCGAATATCGGAGTATTTTTCAGATTTCGAATTCGATTCGTACAAGTTTTACTCATGTTAGCGAATATTCTTGAACGCCTGTAATGTTTTAACTGCGCTTAGGTGTACTAAGTACACGTACTATGTACGTTTTAGAAATCTAAAACAAACATAATTTCTAAACTTCCAATAGAATAATCTGATTATCGATTTTCGTTCTCTGTGTTTTTAATTTTAATAACGTTCAGAAATTAAATTCGTAATAAAAAAAATTTAAAGTATCGATAATTTGTTTAAGTTTTGATTTTCCTTACATATTTTCTTTGCGTATTCTAACTATCCTTAATAATACGTTATATACGTTTATATATATATATACGTCGATTTAACCGTTGTATACTATTATTATTATTGTTGTTGTGACGAATCGAAAAAACTCATTAACTTATCATACACGTGTCGTCATTGTTGTGCCTAGTTGTATCCTAACGGTGCCTGGTTCTTGTACTTCAAAGGACGGTTGGAGTTTATGCGCGGCAACGTCGAAGACGCGGTCAAGTGGTACACGGCTTCTGTGGAATCGCAAAACTCGTGGAAACAATTCCATCACATATGTTACTGGGAACTGTGCTGGGCGAATTGGTATTATTATTTATACAAAAAAAAAATTATATATATATATCGGATATTTCGAGTAATAATTATAAAATAATATCGTTATAAATAATATAAATCGTTCGTCGACGTGTTATAAACACATAATTAACAATGATAACTTGTCGTCGTATATTTACATAATGTACGTACTTAGATGCTTTGAAACTTTTCGATTTTGTTTTACGTTCAAGTGTTATTTTATAGGTGGCATAAATATTGATAGTTTTTATAGTTTGAACGCTCGTTAAAAACATAACGTTTTACGCGAATAATAACCAACGACAATCATAAATCGTAAATAAACAAAATTAATAGTGTTATTAATTGAAACCGTAAAAACGTATTACGACGAAGGAAGAAAAAAGGTTAAAATTCGCCGTCGGTCGCCAAACAAACAATCGTATTACCCGACCACGCGACGACACTGTCAATGAAAATATTTTAATTTTTATTAACTGACATACCTGGCTTCGTTAAAGGATTTTTTTAACGAAAATAACTAAAATTAGATTTTATAAACACAAACGTAATTTGTGTACGACGTACGAAAGTCAGACGAAAGTCCAGGAAATAGCGTACGAAAAATGTATTTAACACCGGTTCAGCCAAGCCCTGACGTCGTTATAGTTAAACGTTGTGCGTGTTTCAGCGTCGCGTTAAACTGGAAACGGGCAGAGGTGTACGCATCCAAATTGGCCGAGCAAAGCAAATGGTCACGCACTACATACAACTACCAGCGCGCGTGCATTATGCTCATGTTCGGATACAATTGCTTGTCCCGCGACGAACTCAATACGATCAATCAGCTAATGGCGTAAGCGTACAAATTTATCGCATAGTGAATCAGCGTGGTCCGACTTTTCTTGGTCTCGGTCCGGTTTAAGTATAGGCGAACCGACGAAAACAGAACTTTTATAAACATCAAATATATCGCGTAATATTACGTTACGCTACGAATTACTTTTTAAAATTATTTAAAACGTACGTTCGTACGCCCGAAAACTGAGTAATCGTCGTGAACCGTGAGTTGGACTGCGCTATGATAAAAAGTTCAGTGGCATATATATATATACTTCTAAGCAAATTTCGGTATCGGTTTTATATAAAAGTTATAAAGTGTAAAATCGAGATTTACATTTCAAGTAATTTTCTACGCAAATGGCGTATAGTCATTCAGTTTTCGTCGTTCCTATGAAGTCGAAGAGACTTACCAAAATAATTCTATTTCGCCTATTTTGAACGTTAGTGCGCATATCATTTCTACTTAAAACGAATTTCATAGAACATAATACGTTCTAAAAATTGATTTTAATTTAACACTATAAAAAATGAAAGGTGAAAACTAAGGAAAAATTTTTCTAAATATTTAAATAAATAAAATGTATTATCGAATTTCCAAATTGTCCGTAAAAGTATTAAAAACCTAGAGACTCGAAATATGGTGTTCATGAGCGATAACTTATTCAAAAATATTAGTAAAAACTAGAGAGATTCTATAAATTATATTCTTACAAATAATTCCGACATTATGTTTAAATACATATTTGAAAATCGAAGCAAAAATATAGTACGAAAAATATAAAGATATATTTTTAAAACACATTAAATTGTGATTTGATAGATGACGACAATTTTTCAATGTAAAAAGTTTCACCAAATATATTGGCGAATAACGAAATGTACATTAATAACAAGTATTGACATCAAACGCGATGTATAATGTGCACTTCTGTATAACTTCTATAGCTTAAGTCATTAACTTTTAAACAACTTTAAGTTTGTTAAATTAAAAAAATGAATGTTATTCAATAGTGGCCATCTAATAAAAAAATTTGAAATGTTCATAAATGTCAAAAATCGTAGAAGATTAACGATTGTTCTTTTATAAAAACTTCTAAAACAAAAAATATTTAAATAAAATTAGATTAATGGAATAACTATTCTCAAGATTTTCCCCGAAGTTTTAATTTAATTAATTGTTAAAGAATAATAAAAATAAATCTAAAATACAATAATTGTAGCCCGATTCTAATAATTATTACAAAAAAATTGCTTAAAAATAATGAATAATTCAAAAGTTATTATGTTTATTATATCTCTATGAGATAATTACTAAGCAATTTTTGACACTATAAAAACCTTTGTTAGGTTTTATCTCATTTTTCATAATATTGTTTTTCTAATATTTATTAAAATATTTCAACTTTCAATTAAGTTAAGTTACTTTATAATGTTAACTTTTGAAGTTAAAAAGAAAAATGCCATTAATTTTAATTAATATTTATATTAACTTTTTATATTAACTTACATTTTATACGAATAAGAAAATTAGTTAACTTGCTCTCCAAACTTACAAATATGTTTGTCGATTTAGTAAATATTCAAGTGGTTCCTTATCCCAAATTTAATACTCGATACTAAAGTTACCATAATAAATGTTTTATACTTTTACCCATATTTCAGTGAAACCGAACTATAACTTATTAAAAAAAAATAATAAGTTAGCTTGATGTTACCGCAAAGAGAATTTAATTAAATTTGACTATATATAAAATCCAAGGCAGTCCGTTAAACGTTAAAATCGATTCCATATTTTATTAACCTGTTGATATTATTCGGCTTCGGCAATTTTAATTATTCCCGTCACATACGACTAAACGACGAATGTATAATTTAGGTGGAAATCATTTTAATTCAATTTGTCGTTTTATTTTTGGCATACAATAAACAAACGTATAAAATAAATACATCGCGACGTCATCGATAAAATCATTACGAAAATAATAATATTACAAAAATGTATATTTAAGCGTTTTATTAAAAAATATTCACGGGTTTATTCGGATTTCACGTTTAATTTTTTAGACAAATTATCGATTTCGTATCTACCTCATCTATTTTTCACTATAGGTAACAACCCACTTATTCACACAATACACAACATATATATATTATAGGTAGTAAGTACTGTTGGTATTAGGTACATACAGCTACGTACTTGTATAATATATCGTAATCGCGTATTATATAGATATATTAATTTCACGGTTTAAATTCGTTATAGGTGATACTAATAAAAAGCTAATCGTCGAATTTTCAAAAATATTAAACGCGAACGCACATTCATCCTCTAAATACAACAAACATCGAAACGACCAAACGAATCGACATAAAAATAAATACCGAGTTTGTAAAATGTAAATCGAACAACGTCTCGGGTAGGTCCTAATCGCTCCCCTTCCTATCTGTATACGCCACTACAAATATAAAACGAATACTATTTTGCTACAGTTCGTTTCGCGATATTCTTGTGAACTTAACGATCGCGTTTGCGACACATATGTGTGTATGTGTATAGAGACGTGCCCAAGTACAAACAAAGGATCGCCGGTAAATCATTGCCAATGGAAAAGTTCGCCGTGAAAAAGTCCCAAAGGTTTTTTAATCAAAACAACCGGTTGTTTATGCCCGCCATTGAATTGCTGTACTTGTGGAACTTATTCAACGTGTTCGGCAAACGCAAATCGTTGTACGACAATCTGTACAGGATGATCGACAAAAACACTAAGGACCTCGAGAAAAATCCCGGTAATCCGTCGTTTTATTTTATTTTATCGTTATTTTGTGCCGGGACGCGATCGCGGCATTTCAATTGTACGCGACACCGGATTTAGCGGTCGTCACGACGCTATAATATCCGAGTAACGGTTTTCTACTGTTTTAAAAGCGCAAAGTTACGAAATTTTCGTTTCCAAAAGAGTGGACGATTTTTCCCCCACCGACTTTTCCGAAATTTTTGTTAAAAGCTTACACGACGAAACACCACACTTGTGTATTCGATCGTTTTCATCCATAATTATATCAAAACGGTTATTCGTCATAATAATTTGACGAAATATTATTATCGAAGGTAATAAATATTTCGTTCGACTTGGTGTGATACGAAATTATATATTCAATTTGTATCCGAACAAAAAAATTAAGTACGTTTTTTTTTATCCGTAACCTTCCTGAAATTAATTTTCATCCGACCGCGTTACAACGTGTGTTTTTATATATTCATTATACGCAAATACGTATATTACATACGTATACAGGTATATCTACTTCGACGACTATTCGTATACTATATAGTAAATTATATTATATATTAAAGTTGCTAAAGGTTATATCAAAATTATTTCGTAACAAATATATTAACGTTTATTAATATAACCACTACACGTTGATTCCAAACGATAATAAACGTACGTAAGTATGTAAAACGATACAGGTGCTGTTATCCTGTTTGTTTCTTTTAGGGGGGGGGAATGGATATACGTATAACCATGTTGGTCGCTAATGACTAATGAGTAACGTACTAAGAAATTGTCCACGTAATAGAAATTGACGAAAATTTGATTTGTCAACAGAGAAAAGACGTTCATATCGATATCCCGGGGAGCATTTTTTAAATTTAAACCTACAGGTCGTGTCGATTTCTCTAGCGTACGTTTGTATTAATTATGTATCGAATATAATAAAAACAAACGATTCGCGACGTATCTAATAATAACTCGTCCGTTATTCTGGCGAATTTTCAACGCGTATTTTTAAAAAGATTTTGAAATGTCGGCTCCAATAATATCCCTTCGATTCGAAATTACATTTACGTTTTCCCGGGGATGTTTAACGAATCTTTTTACAAAAAGATGGCAAATAATAAATCTCGCCATTTTTATTTTTAAGATAAATTTACGAGAAAGTAAAAAATATTCGTTGATTTTATCCCGGATCTACTCGATTTGATTATAATTTTTTAACGATTTTTTGATTATGTCGCAGGGCAATATGGCAGCGAGTACGAGTTCGACAACAAAGCACTCGGGTGTCTGCTGAAAGGCGTGTGCTTGCGTATAATGAACAGCCCTCTGCACGCCGAAGAATGTCTCAAGTCTGTGATATCGATGGAGAAAAAGATCAAAGAAGACCGTTTCCTGGTGCCGTACGCGCACGTAGAGCTGGCGTTTTTGCACAAGTCCAAAGGAAATCTAGAAAAGGCAGCGCATTACCTCGAAACGGCCAAGTATACATAATATGCGTATTAATAGCAATCGAATATTAACAACGTAGGAGAGAAAAGTTATTAGAGTGCTAAAATTCTATACACTTTACTAAGCCGTGGAAATGCGACCTCCTACCCGTCACTTTGGTTTGTCAATCAAATTGTTATGCGTTAAACGATTCCACGTTATTACTATCATAATTTATTTGCCACGTCGTTGATTTCAATTTACTATAGCCAAATCCTTTGAAATACGCTTCAAGTAGCGATTTTGTTCCACGCTTACGTTCTAATCCAATTGTTCGCCTTTCGCATGGCCAAAAATGATCGTCACGTAAATTAGGGTGAACTATTGATTATTGACAACGTCTTGAATGTTGCGATCAACGAATAAACAATTGTATTAATATACATTTCTGACTTTGAACTTCGCATACGTACGCGTATTTCTATATAACTATGTATTTATTTTTATTAAATATCGTCGCTTAATTATCTATTCGTTTAGATCGTCGTAGTTATATGTTTACGTGATAATGGTTTGTACGACGCAATACCGAGACTTTATCACGTGATATTACGAAATTCAGACGTTCGCCGTTGTTTCTTTGAAATCTGCTATCGTTTGATCTATAAAACGTTCGACGATTAATAGTAATCAATTTTATTTCGTTCGAAAAAAAATGTCTACGGATTAACGAAACTCGGTATCGAATACTAATTAAAAAATAGTTTTCCGCGTGGAAGATTTCTCAATAAAAAAAAACACGAACGTCTAATCACTGAACGAAATAACGCGGTTCGTAGAATTTTGTCCAAAATAATTTAGCGAAAAATCCCGCTAATTTCGACGGTAAACGAACGCGCTCATTTTTCACTATAGCGATCGAATTTTAATTATAGCATAATATTCGTACGTAAAATGACATACGTTAAACGCGACGTCTTTATATTAATTTAATACGTTATATTTTTTTTATTACAAATTATTATC
Source organism: Geopemphigus sp. TES_GeoC_2020 (assembly GCA_025469175.1). Lineage (NCBI taxonomy): Eukaryota > Metazoa > Arthropoda > Insecta > Hemiptera > Aphididae > Geopemphigus > Geopemphigus sp. TES_GeoC_2020. Next base: position 9,851 of record JAIPRN010001986.1, on the reverse strand, counting down.
CGACGACGACGTTCGATCGAAACCGACAGTGAATCGACTAATTTAATACGAGAACGCTTTTATTTGATTTCCGTTATACAAGTTGGCTTAGCACATCCTTATTTGTTTTTATTCGTACGTAAAAATATCCGCATTTAACGTCGAACACGTTTTTTTTTCAGAAAAAATTATTCCGGTTATTCGTTAGAGACAAGACTGCATTTCCAAATTCATTGCGCTTGGTCCTCGTTGAACGAGTACAGCGCCAAAATAGTCGACGATGAAGATCTCAAGGTCGAAAATAAATTCAACGATAACGAATAATACGTGTACGAGTCAAAGCGATATATTCGTTATTATTATTATTATTATTATTATTATTGTTATTAGATATTATTATTATTATTATTATTACGGTTATTATCCGTTTGTTGAACGTTCGTTTTTGGTTATATTACGTAGCGTCACGTTCTTGAATAAATCCTAAATTTATCGTAACCAACGCAATAGAGACGACGTGTAACGCGCCAAATGAAAAATCGTGTATGCGTTTGGTATAATGTAATTCCGCGTGTATGATATTGTTCGGTGCGTCTTTATTTGTAATTGTGTATCGGCCGTTGCGGGGAAAACGAAACGCATTTTCTAACGACGAGTGTTCCAATATATTCCGGGCGGTTAAAATTATTATTAAAAAAATCGTTTCTGGCCCCTGGAAATAATCGAAACTTACCGAAAATTATTTTGCCTCTAAATAATATATATAATTTAATATAATAATATGAACAGATTTATATTTTACGAAATGTTCTCGTGGACTATACCTATACGAAAAAACAAACGTACAGCCGGATTGTTCTTTATCGGCCGACCGAAACTTTAAACAAATGTCGCTGTTCCCTTTTACCTCGCAACAAACGATGCATAACTATAATATCTCGTACAAACGAAAGTTATAGAATCAGCCTTTCTTTTCGTCCTGGCCGAAATCGTTCTATTTCGAGAACCAATAATTCGCGTCACAAAATAACGTATTACCGTTATAGTTGAAAGTACAACGGAAACGCGTTCACTTTTCGTCACCGAACAATATCACGCAACGTAAAATAACGAGCGTACGTTTCGCATTTAAACGTGCCGCACATTTACCGTTCCTCGTGCTCAATATGTATTTCGATGTGACTCGTGTACCAAATGGAACATAAACATTCCACCGGTGATATACTTAGTGAAATATATTCGGTAGATTAGTGTAATTATAATTTTATTATACGGGAATATCGTTACGAATGTTATTTCGTTCGCGACGTTGTTTTTTTTTTTTTTAATACTTATTTACGAATATGAATTCGACGGACGTGAAACGCGTAACTCGTATTTTATCTAGAGGTCTGGTGTGATAAGGCCCGGATTTTTTCCCTCCTAATAAGTAATATTCGTAGCTAATCATTTGATAGTTTGTACGTTGTGTTGAATTTTATTTTATACACTATTTACCTACCCTCGCGACTGTTTAAAATAAAATAAAACGATCCCTAAATCGACGGATTTTACTTTTCCTTACTCTCCGTACAGGCCGACACTTTGTGGCGTCGTGTATGGGGATTGGTCTACGAATAAAGACCGAGTACCTAATTATAAACCAAAGTCGACTTATTTTTATGTTTGTAAAACTTAATTACGCGCAAATAAATTAGCGTACTTTATAAGGCCCGGACACGCGTTAACCAATTGGAAAACTACAATCAAAAAGTCTCGAGCCGTACATTTCTTTCGGTTAATTTTTAACAAAATAAAATTACGCTATCCCCCGAGAAATTACTAAGCGAATAATCTTGACTACGTTCAATTTAAATATCGCTCGGTAATTGCTGCCCGTAATAACGGTCCAATTGTCGGAACCGGGTGGAAAGTTTGAATCGAATCGCTAAATGAATTTTTACGGTAACGGTACAATTCGAATTAAAAACAACCCCCCATTTTATTGACACTCGTTCGAATCGTGTTTTTTAAAACGACGAATAGCGAATTCCGACCGAATTTCAACGGCGGCGCCCGTCGATTCGCTCGGGACTACTACAACGGCTACGATTCGTCCGAATATTGTTTGCTGTTGCTTTTCGGCAGTCCGAGGCTTCTGTTGAACGGCAGTCCCGTGCGCCTGTATTCCGACTTGTCTTCGACTTTTTTGTAATTGCGCAACGGCCATCCTTCCAGGTCGGTGCGCCAATGACCGTGTAGGTGAGACGACACCAACGGCACGGTGCGTCGGTTTTCCTAAAGTCGACGGGAGAGAAGGTGGGGGGGTACACGATGTAACGTAGTACCGGTGGTTTTTATCTACCTAACGACACCGTTTACACACTTCCGCGTAAATATCGTCGCATATTTCCCTGTGGCTTTTGCAGCCGTCCTTCCTCATTTTCGGGTCGTACAGTTTATTCGTGTTGAAAACCAAATCGTATTGGAACCGCTTGGTCCTTTGGTCAACTTTCGCCGTTGTGCCGTAATAGTTTATCAGATCTTCGTCCTTTATCTCCTGCGTGCCGGATAGCGGCGCACAAATTCGCGTTCGGCGTTATTCGCGACGACATACAAAACCGGTACGGTATTATTATCACCGCACGCCCGAAACGTAAATTTCGTTCACCTGTACCGTAGGCGGCGCGGTACTTTTTTCCAATTTCGTCCACACGCTTTCCAGCGCTCTTTGCACTTGTGTCGGCGTATACCATTCGGCCATAGTACACGAATTTCGTGGCGCCTGTCTCGCGAATACTTTATTTCGCGTGAAATCTCTGTTGAAAACAAATATTTACGTACACCTTAAATATATATGCGTGTGTGTACACACAATCCACGTACATACGCGTATTAATCTATTTTTGGCCAGCGTAATGAACTTTTGTCGAGTTGAACGATCCACGCGATTACGAGCAAACGCCGTCGTTGATCAAATGAAACAAGACGGACGTCGGAAAAAGCGAAACGAAACGGGTAAAAAGCGCGAAAGTTATTGAAGGCGAACGTGTCCGTCGTCGGACTCGAACGAAAAATAATACCGAAAACGACCGATTTTCACAGTATTCGTCGCGTTCCGAGCGCTCGGTTTTCGAACGAATTACGTATTACCCTCTGCCTCGCGCCGCCAACATTCGCGGACCGAAATATTTCGGAGGGTGCCCGAGTTTTTAAATTAATAGACGTACGCGTCACGGCCGTAATCGCGTAACACGCCGATAAGATTGCCGTTGACAACAACACGCCCCCCTTGCGATAAATACTTTTCGACGGGTGTAAAGTTCGTTTACGATTAGACGATATTAATCGATCAATCGGACATTCGACTAAAATCGCGTAAGACCGTTTGTTGGCCACGTTAACCGTTCCGGAGAGTCGTTCGGCGGTCTAACCGTTTTGCCGCGATTTATATTTGGCGGGGCGAATTGCCTTCTCCTCCCGGGGGGGAGAACGGTAGGGGGTACCGTACAACACCACACGCGACTCACCCGTCTCGTAACGCGCGCGATTGATTCGGACATAGGCAATTCGATACGGGCACGTTAATAACGATCGAAACGTCCGGTTTATTTCGGCACGTTCGCGGTCCTGGTTAAAACGGCAATAAACGTACATACATTTTCCGAACGAAACGGCGTGACGATGGGCCACGCGATTATACGATGTGCAGGAAAACCCGATTGACGCGTTTTATCGCGAAAAAATATAATTGGATACGAATTTTCGACGAAAACCGTCGTATTTGACCCGCGTAACGTACGGAGTGGGAGGGCGGCTTTTACGGATGAAGATACAACGCCGGTCGACGATTACAGAGAAAAACCGGATTGGAAATCGAATTGGCGAACGATTTATCGTTAAATATTTACGCGCGCGGTTATTAATGGTGTACAATTTGGCTTCGTGCGGGCCCCATGACGAACATTCGATCGTCCTCGTTCCAAGTCCTAAACCGTATCTCTCGTCTCCAGGCGCAAACGCACCGACGTAAGTTTTACGTACGAACTTCTCGATAGCTTGTCCCGAGTTCAACTTTTCACGTTCCTCAATACCAATCACGCGTCCTACGTTCAAAATTTCATAACCACCGTACGTCTCGCGGACATAATAATCCCGTCCATCGTATTTCCCGAGAATGTAATAAACAACGTCGATCTATTTCGCCGTCAACCCGTATTTATATAATAATCGTCGTTCAAACCCGATATTTTATATCGAACTACTAAACCTTTAACACCTACGCGGCATTTTGTACTTTTTAACTTAATACGTTTAAATTATACTCGACGTTGTAACGTATTTTCTATTATAATTATCTTTACGTTTCGCTTTATGATATTTTATTGGTAACGTTATTTTTGTATTGTACTCGAGCTTACGCGGGCGTTTATATTACTAAATTAATTAACCGGCGGCGCTCGTATTTCGCGTTAATTTTTGCCGTCCACACGTGTCCCCCCCCCTAACCTTTTCTTCTAACCGTCGTTGGATACGATCGGTGTTCGTTGGAAACGCTCAGTATAAATAACGTATAGCAAGTACACGTCTTTTACGACAGGGGCGGTGACGGATCGTCGTCACGTACTCGAACGCCCACGGCGACATAATATTTCCCGACGATAAATTAATCGCGGCTCGCCTCGCGTACGCGTCACTGACCACGGTCCGGTCGATTTGTGTTTGACGGGTTTTTACTCGAGGTACTTTGGTAATTCCGTAATTAAACTTCGGATTGTCTCTCGGAACTTTGACGACGATTATGGATACGGGACAGACGGGTAAGTAGTTCCTACTCGATCTTGGGCCATCTTTTGAGAACGAATATCGACGGCGCGATTAATAATAATCGTATAAATGGCGAGAATTCGTTAAAATCGACGACAACGTGTGCACCGCACAAAAACGAATTTGTTTCAAGCATTTAGCGTTGTGTTCACTCGACCGACCGATTCGGGGATGTTCGCGATTGTTTTAAATCGGTCGGAAACTATTTTCGGTTTAGCGAATCCAACGGAATCCATCGTATCAACACCGGTCCAGTCTGGCGTTCAATTAGGGTGGCAATCGTCACGCACTTGCCGTGTTTGTCGGATCGTCCCGTTGGCCCAGCAAACGTGCGGGCGGAACATTTTTTAGTGTTCGAATAGGCGTGCGTGTTCGCGTCTCAATCTATCGGTCGTGCGAAGTTCACGACAAGTCCGACCGGCGATTGTTATAGACTGTTGCGCTATCGAAGTTGGTCACAAAAATTGTATTTGTTAGTGATTGTGTAGTCCGCGAATCGTTGTGGTTGCGGTATACTGTGTTTCTATGTACTTTCAGGTTATTACGTCAACGAAGTCAACGAGAAGTTTGTGTGCGTTGCGCATATCGTGTCCCGTTTTGTTTTATTTATCTGTTTATATGTATATACGTTATTCCAAATCGTTAGTTATTTATTGACATCGTATTCCGAACGCCTGTCTATTTTATATTAATATTTATTATCCATAGTAAATTATTCGTACATCGGCGTTAGTTATTTATTTATTCGCCTTTCGTCCCATCCACAAAAAATTAGTAAACCGGTGGGCGTTTAAACAAGACGGCTTCCGTTTATTTCCGTTATCTGCTCGAACGAGAAACGAAAAATAATAAACTCGCGTGCCGATATTTACTTCGGATTAATTATCTATCGGAAAAAACCTCAACTGCTGATAAACCACGACAACAACAATGGTCTGTTATCTAAAATGTGTCGCGATCAGGACAACCCGATGTGTTGTGTGTGTGTGTGTGTGTGTGTGTGTGTGTGTGTGTGTGTGTGGTGAAGGGAAACGTTCGGAAATCTAAAAATAAGTATCGAATATTACGACGGCTACGGGCGACGCGTAAGACACGAACGTGACCAAAAATTACGGTTTTTACGTTACCGCTGTTTTATGGTCGGTAATCGATTTTGTTGACGAATCGTGTTTTCGTATTCGTCCGTCGTTCGCTGTTCGTGTTTTGTTTTGTCGTCCAGCAACTTCAACGGACTTTCGAAATGCTTTTGAGACGACGCAGTTTTAATCCGGAATTGAAAAGACGGTAATTTCTCCGGTTTTAGGAGACGCCGACGAGATAGGCAAAATTTGTCGTCGTATCGTGCGCGTAACTCTATGTTCGCTCGGACGATAACTATTTATCGTTTAGTTTCTACAATTGCGTTTGCGCGTATGTGTGTGTGTACTGTTGAGAGGGGTGTGTTAACGACTGTTCGGTTTTTTATTTTCCAAATATGGTCACCCTACTTTAAACGCTTGGAAACAAAATTTATTATTTTTCCGAACGTTGCCGAGTCGATGACACGTACGCGATTTTTGTATTCGTTTTGCGTCGAAAGAATAATTCGCGTCCGATCGATTTTCGATTTCGAGTTGTTTTCTTATATAATTACGACTATACACATTAACCATGGTAAGTATTTCGAAACTGACGGTCGACGGCTCCAAACGTTTTCGTCTAATTATTCCGTTTATCGATCGATTTCGTCGTACCGTTATCCACGGTCGCCGCTAAACATTAATTATTTCGACTCGCCGGGGTCGATACATAAAACGGTCGTGTTCGCTTCGGCTTTCTACTATTTCTATACGTTTATTTTCCATTTCGATTGTACCGATAATTCGTAATTTTTTTTATAGGTAAATGACGCTCGATAACGGCCTAGTTTTACAATAATATTGTAACTAATATCGGTTTTTCGTACGTGAATACGAGTAATACGTATAAGCAACGTTTACTTCGATCGATCAAATTTTAATTACTAAGTACCGCGCTCTTTGTTATTATCGTCCGTTGGACGTCTTGTACAATGATTACTTCATATTCGAGTCCGTGTAACGAAATCGCGTTTAAAAGAGCGTCGTGTTCCGAGATTCCTAATTAGAAATTAAAACCGTCGACGCGCGTTTTCAATACGATAACTTCGCTCGCGGACAAACATGTAGACGTTAGTATTTGTCAGATTTCTATAATGTATCGACCGTACAGAACACCTAACAAACGGGTCGTATTGTATTCCGATTTTCAAAATTTAAATGTCGGAAGCTGTAATTAACGTTCAAACGGTTCCCTAATTTTCGTGTCGATTAAATGTTCTTTACGCCTTTACGGCGAAAATCTGATCGAAATCTGACCATTACATGAAACCGAGTTCTTCTATAAAGTCGTGGTTTCCGAAATATATCGCAGTTTGTGATAGAAAAGAAAACAATTTTTTATATTGTATTATTTGTGTAGTTGAAGACTTATCGCGCTTAATTATTCGTATATCGCGTCTCAAACATATCCGTCGGTGTTTTTTTTACGATTTCGGGGTTCGTAAATGTAATTTCTTAAAATGTTAACCGTTCGAGGCTATTCTAATATTTATGTGGGAAAATCACGTTACACCGAGCTTACATTTAGATTGTATTTAGAGTTTAAAAAATAACAAGATTTTGAAGGGTAATATTATTTTCTTGGCTCTCTGACGTCTATTATCGTCATACAACGAAATTACGGCGTTTACTACGATGTATGGTGATAATTATACGTGCGTGTGTGTTCACGCGTTCGACATTTTTTATAAACAAGTCGCGTTGTAAGAAATTGATAATTTTGTATCGAAAACGCGCGTTTGTTTAAAATCTTTTGGGTGATACGGTTTGTACTTTTGTAAACCGTTTCCGTAATATTGTAATTTATTATTATTTCGGCGTTTACCGAACGTTTTTAGTAATATCGCGTTTCCTCGACGACCTCTTTTGTTATTGTTAACTAAGCGCAATTAGTTGCCTAAATGCTCGTTAACATCGGTCGTGAAGTGTTTCCATTTTCGCGCGCCGTTTTCGCCATATTAATTCAATTCCGTCGTCGAGTGTCTTTCAACCATGGTAAGAATAATACGTACATCATTACACGCCCGCTTCGACGATCGAAGGCGTTCGATTGCCGCGTTACGTCGGTTGACGAACGACAACGGCCATGTTCGTAATTGCGCCGTCGTTGAGCTACTAGTAAAAGGCCAACGAGCGTTGTTGTTTCGTTCGGACGATCGGCCGCGTGGCGAGTGTTAAACGCGAGACGCCGGCAATCGAATCGCGTACCTAAAACCGTCGTCGAAGTATCCGTAGCGAACGTCGAACTATATTAGGGACGTACGCGATATATTAAAAACTATCCGTTACGTTCCGCGAACGTTTTCCGAACGTTCTTCTCCGGGTCCGGGAGTCGCCGCCGACTTATGGACATTCGCCGAACGATACGTTTTCGTCGGTGAAAACGCGGCCGCGCACTAATTACGCGTGCGGAACGTAAATACGTCATACGCGGATTATGGTCGCCCACACGAGAAACGCACCGATTTGATAAACGCTTGGCGCACGCGCACCCGCGCCACACGTTTCCGTTCGACAGGGCTCGCGTGACGCTGCAATAATATTTTTGTCCCGTCGTTTAGCGTGAGTGTATATCCATACACATCGGCCAGGCCGGAGTGCAGATCGGGAATGCCTGCTGGGAACTGTACTGTTTGGAGCACGGGATCCAGCCGGACGGGCAGATGCCCTCCGACAAGTCGTGCGGCGGCGGCGACGATAGCTTCAACACGTTCTTCAGCGAGACCGGCGCCGGCAAGCACGTGCCTCGAGCCGTGTTCATCGACCTCGAACCGACCGTCGTTGGTACGTACGCCCGTCCCCCTCCTCCCTAATTTATGTTTTCCCCTCGCGGCCAACGGCAACGCGCCGCGCGTTCCACTCGTACCTAATATATTTCGTCGACGACAATCGTATAACGAACGGTGTCCATTCCCTCCGCCACCTTATTCCTCCCCCTTCTTGTTAACGGCGGTTTGTGAACAATGTCACTATAGCCTCGTGGCCGTGTAATCATTTTGGATCGCCACCCGAAAAATGTGTGCGCGCTCGCTAATGCCGCGTATCAACGACCCGTATAATCGACGACACGAGACGGTTGCGTAGGTTTCAAAATGAATCGATAGCTCTAATGGAAACTACCCTTTACACCATTAGTCACGCTGGACATTAGTCACTATCCGAGTTATTATGACGCGTTAACGCGATTATATTCGATTTGTATTAGGAAACGTTTTTATTTGACCCTTTTCGTCCATCGCCTTATACGTCTAATATACGTTTCCTCGTGTGCCCTACGCGCGCGCCGATTTTATTATATTTCGGAACTGAAATAATATACGCGCGTCACGATATTACGTTCGGCGCTTTGTTTTGTAATTAAGATGAAGTCCGTACTGGCACGTACCGGCAGCTCTTCCATCCGGAACAGCTGATCACCGGCAAGGAAGACGCGGCCAACAACTACGCCCGCGGCCACTACACCATCGGCAAAGAGATCATCGACATGGTGTTAGACCGGATTAGAAAGCTGGCCGATCAATGCACCGGGCTCCAAGGATTCTTGATCTTTCACTCGTTCGGCGGCGGCACCGGTTCCGGTTTCGCGTCGCTGCTCATGGAACGGCTGAGCACCGACTACGGGAAGAAAAGCAAACTGGAATTCGCCATCTACCCCGCGCCCCAAGTGAGTATCGTATGTTGGTCCTCCCCGCCGTTGTAGCCGGAATAGTCGAAAGGGATTTAAATTCTTATTATATCCGTGGCGATGGTCGGACCACTTATATAACACTCTTACAACGACGTCGGTCACGTTTTTCAAATATCGTGCGTGCGTGTTCAAAAGGAAAGTCGCGAATTTTCCGCGAACTTTTTTCTCGTTTTTAATGATTTCTCGTCCGACGCGCGTATGAAGAAACGAGTAAACAATGTATGGGTGAACAGATAGATTCGGAGTTTGAAAGGACCTAA